>JAPYZA010005397.1:0-23796 GCA_030522685.1 Eupelmus azureus
CTCTCTCTCTCTCTACCTACTATATTTACGTTTGCTTAGAACGCGAAGCGGCAATGAGTTGTTCTTGTTCGCGATGCATGTATATCTATGCCTGCCTATATACCTATATATCTAGAGCTCCATATGCAAAAGTGTGTCTGTGCCGAGCGAGAATTTTTTTACGGTACGGATCGACACGACGATCTCTTTTCAGAAGCTCATCAACACTCATTTTTTCGACACTTGTTTGCTTTTTTATTATTTTTTTTTTTAACGACGACGTGATTGATTGCAGCCTTTTTACTTGCTTTGCGTTTGAGCTGCATTACTTTTAGCGCATGTTTCTTTTTACTTGAAAATCAAAGAGTTTTCGAGCTTTCGAATAAAGTAGTAACATTATGAAACCAAGTGATAAAGCATTGTTTTATCTTTTAGTTACTCGGTGCTCTCTTCAGTGCTTGTTTGTTTTAAGCGAAAGGCTTAACAGTTAGGTTAGACTATTATAGATTTCTGAGGCAAGGCAAAAAATGACTTGATACAAAATATTACTTAATATATTAATATGCAATATATATTGATTTGATTATTTACAGTTAAAGACAATCTTAGAGCTATAATTTTGCCTTAAATTACAGATTACTACTGAATTTTCAATTACAAGTATAAGTTTCTTCTCAGTTGATGACTATCATTTTTAATTCACTTTTCTTCTATTTTTATTACTTTCAACTTGTTTAATCAGAAAAATGATGTATTGCAGTATTGATTTAAATTTTAAAAACTATATATTTAAAATATAATAAATATCTGAATGTAGCCAATGAAATTACCAAATGTCAGCAATAAGCTAAAATAATTTTAGATTAAAAATCTCCAATATTACATTAATTATTAATTCTGTGATTAATTAAAGTATAAATATCTAAATTAATAAAATGATAAATTCTCTTCTTATATTTGAGTAAGACATGATGACTCATATGACTATCAACCTATATAACAAATGAATCATCTTTCAAAAAATGTACTAATAATTCTTGTAAATTATAGGTAATTTTTAAAAGACTGGAGTGTATCTGATGCACTCCTCCGTCAGGCAACAGCTTGTAGTAAGATGGCTGTACAGCTGGACGGCGGAGGAAAGGATGATTTGAAAACACAATTTGTCACACGAGAGGGTACATACAAGCTCATGACCCTGTCGGAGTACTCAAGGCCAAATAGGGTAGGATATACCAACAGCCAAGGGAGCGCCTCCGTCAGGGTCTCCTTTGTTACGCTACCCGATCCTGCTGATCCTACTGGTACCCAGGGACTCGGCGACCGAATGTGTTTTAATTTTGGAAAAGAACTATATGTTTACGTGTACAGGGGAGTTAAAAAGGTACATTCTTTTTGTTACTTCTTTATTATATTTATTATTGAAAGTTTTATTTCACACCTAACCTAAGTACTTGTATAATATTTTTAAAATAAAAAGTTATAATTCAAGTTATTGAAAACATCTGCTACTTAAAGAATTTTCATTCTATTCAATTATAGTTAATTTAAATTAATATATTATTTATAAAATTTGTTACATTAATAGATAATTGTCTTTATTATAAAACTTAAATTAATAAAATTAAGTTAATATTTTTAACGTATAATTCTATTTACTTCTTTCTCATGTTTTTCTCTTCTTAGGCTGTGGATTTAAACAAACCAGTGGATAAAAAATTATATAAGGGAACTAATCCAACATGCCACAATTTTAATCAAACAACAGCAACAGCTGAAAGTGCACCATTATTAGTTGGTTTTTCAACAGGGTTAATACAACTAATAGACCCTATAAAAAAAGAACTCAGCAAATTATATAATGAAGAGGTAAGATATTTTAAAAATTACTCATTTACCAATTTAAATTTTATTTATTTCTGTTGAGATTCTGAGTTAAAAAACTTTAGAAAATTTCAGCTTCTATTACTATACATGTTTATTCAATCTATGATATGAATGTGTTATCTTATTAAAACATGATAAAACTTACTGAGAACAATAGTGCAAAATCTTACTTTGATACTCATGATATTGTATTTACTAGTCTAATGTTGAACAAAATTAGTTGAAACTGTCTGGACTCTACAGATCTAGATTAAATCCAATTATAACTCAATCAAATAATTAAGCTTAACCAACATAAGATTACATAACTCACTATATGCTTCATCTGCATTAAGTACTCTATTAAAGAATCATTCATAAGGCTAGAGCCATTTTAAAAAATGAAAGTTAATTATAATTAATGTGATTTCACATAACATTTTTTTTTCTTAAAATTGGTTCAACTTAAATTAAATTAGTTTTCATTAAAACTGTTACAGATCTTGTACAGCAAGAACTATATGATTTCTATTCAATATATTTTTTTAATTTTCTTCATATTTTATTAAAGATTTAAAATCATTTACGTCTTTATAAAAAAATTTATGACTTGAACAGGCAAATTTAGACAGCTAGATATTTCTTTATTTTTACATTAAAATTTTAAAGCAAAAAGATTCATAAATAAATAAACATATTTAATATATATTTTTTTTTTTTTCAGAGGCTAATAGATAAAACAAAAGTAACTTGTATAAAATGGGTTCCTGGTTCAAGTAATCTGTTCTTAGTATCTCATAGTTCAGGTCAGTTGTATCTTTACAATGAAGAGCTTGTGTGTGGCACAACACCACCACATTATCAGCCATTCAAATCAGGTGATGGTTATGCCATACATACCTGCAAAACCAAGTCCACCAGAAATCCACTATATCGATGGGTAATAGGAGCTGAAGGCTGCTGTATAAACGAATTTGCTTTCAGTCCAGATGGTTCGAATTTGGCCGTTGTATCACAAGACGGATTTCTACGCGTATTTCACTATGATACAATGGAACTAGCAGGCTCAGCAAGAAGCTACTTTGGTGGATTTTTATGCGTTTGTTGGTCACCAGACGGTAGGTACGTGGTTGTAGGCGGAGAAGATGATTTGGTGACGATTTGGAGCTACCACGAGAAGCGAGTCGTTGCTAGGGGTCAAGGCCACCACAGTTGGGTAAGTGTTGTGGCGTTTGATCCTTATACCACATCCTACGGAGAACACGATCCAGATTTCAGCGGTTCCGACGACGAAATGTCCGTGCCGCATAATAATCATAATCACGTTCACGAAAAAAGCAAAAGGTTATCGAGTACGTCACAAAGTGTGCATTCGAATAGAAATTCTTGCAGTTCCGAGCTGAGGGTGTCTGGTGGCACTTGCTACAGATTGGGTAGTGTTTCTCAAGACACACAACTTTGTCTGTGGGACATTACAGAAGACGTCCTTCGACAACCCGTCTGTCCAAAGCAAAGAGCTTCAATGTCTGCAGCTGGTTCGGGTGTGTTTACATCTTCGGGCACATTCAGCAGTGGCAATGGAGCAATGTCAAATCACCACAGCAACAATAAGCACGCTAACTCCAACAATATTAGCTTTAAAGAGAATGCCAGCAGTAATAATGATACCAGCAACAACAGTACAAGTACGAATGTAGCTGTGTCAACGGTGAATTCATTGACACAAAGGTTAGCAGGGGGCCTAGGTTTTGGAGAAAGGAAAGGTGATAATCACAAGAGAAACTTTAGCCTGACTATTAGAGGCAGTGGGGGGGCAGCGGGCAATAGCACTGTAGTGCAAAATAGTAGTATGGACAAGACGGGGAGTAGTACAAATGGAAGTAACTTAAATAGTGTCGGTGCAAGTTTAGGTACAAGCAAGAAAGTTAGTTCTGTGATGGATGATCCTATGAGATTGATAGGGACTGCCTGGTGCCCCAGGTTCGACGAGTGTCCTGTGCTAGAGCCGTTGGTATGCAAAAAGTTAGCGCACGAGAGACTGACTGAATTAGTGTTTAGGGAAGATTGCTTCGTTACGGCGTGTCAAGACGGATACGTGTATACTTGGGCAAGACCTGGTCACATGGTAGGTCCCCTCACCATAAGCAACACTTTGCACAGACCACACAATCATAGTCACTCCTATCCCGTTTCTTCTGTACGGCCCAACGATCTCTGATGCATCGTAAATCCTTATTGTTACCAATTTTCTATAATGTAGAATTTTTTCTTCATTGTATCTATTGGACAAGGCAATTTTTAATACTTTGAAATAGATATTTTATGTTTGTCCGTGCTATATTTTCATTGTTACTATTATTACTATTATTATTATCATTATTACATTTTATTTTTATTATATTTTATTTTATTACTATTTGTATTAGTCTTATTATTATTATTATTATTATACAACAGAAATTGTACATTTTACTCAATTAATTATTTACTCGCAATATGAATATGACAAAATATTCATCTTCAAGTTCAAATAATTAAATTTTAAAAGTATATTTTGCTATGTTTAAAAATGATTGTAGATAGACTACATATGTTTACTATATCTATGAGTACATGTTTCAATTTCAAAATATGCTGATTCATTTTAGAATCTTTTATATTTTATATCAAAGATATAGATTTATAATAAGTAACAAATCATAATTTATGATGCATGAATTAAAATTAAAGAGATTATTAAAAAGATTTCTATACTTATAACTTTGAACAATTTCTAAAAACTTGTAGATAAAAATTATCAAGGCATAAAAATGAAGTAGTCACTATATTCTGAGAATTATTACTTTTTGCTTATAATATTTATACATTAAGAATTAGAATATTAAAATAAGATATTTATAAACTTAAACTTTATACATCAAAAGTTTATATTAATTCTTATATCAGTAATATTGAAGATATTATGTTTTACATAGTTTTCTACTGCATTTTTATTTAATAAGTTTAATCAGCTTAATTTTGAACAAATCACTTCTAGATTGTTATGCATCTATTCTTGTAGTTTAAGATTTGATGTCTTCTTATGAGATACATTTTGTATCTTTAAAAAAATGTTTAAATTTCTTTGTATGAAATATGCTTTATATATTTTTGTAGATAAATAAACAATATGTTAAATTGTTTTAAAATTAATGATTTTTATAGAAATTATTTACATTGTGAAATATAAATTACATTTTTTATTTTGAAATTATAAGCTATTCAAGTTAAAAGAAATATTTAACAAAAAAAGAAATAGGACACACTTTGCATGGTCATTTACCTTTGTTTATTTATTTTTCATTCACAAAAATTTTATAAGTATATATTTTATTGTACATTAAAAAAATCATTAATTTTAATAAGTGTATGGCACAAATAAGTATAGAAAATTTATTTCAAAGTTAAAAGAAGAAACCAGGTCTGGTAACTATAAAAAATAAAATTTGTACATAACTAGAGGTAGGAGTTACATTGATCACCTGTATTCCTTATTAAATATTGTAGAACGATACATAAAGGGCCTTGTATCATTTAGCGATCTCTTTGTTATTGTTAGCACCAGAAAACTCTTGATGAGTAAAAAATTATAAGCACATAAAAGCTCAGGGTTTAATAAAATGATAAATGAAAAGTATTAGTTAAAGCACTCAAGCTATTCAAATTGAACATCCATTTTTTTGTATTCAAGCTTGTACCAGTGCTCACATCAAAATATTATATTTTGTTCTTGCAATGCTATGAAATTTTATTTGTATTGAATAAAAAAGCTTATTTTTACTGATATGATAGGAAGAAGAGTAAGATTTAATGTGCCATTCAGAAAGCTTAGAGATAAACATCAGTTAAGAGTGGAGGAATTTATTTTTTATGGTATATTCATAATTATGTTGTTTCTATATTTCATGATGTATGTTTTAAATCTTTTTAATAAACACTTTGTGAATCGACATATAGGCATACAATTAAGAGAATTACACAAAGATTTTTATACAAATTAATAATTTTATATTAGATTAGATGTTACTTCCAAAATTTTGTTTAAATTATTTTTAGTGTCTATTGTATGAAATAATGAGTAAGAATGAAAAAATGGCATGTTTAGTCACAAATTTTATTCTGTATACGATTCGCTAAACTAAATTTTATCATATGTTTAAGAACACTAAGCATTCGAAAAATATTAATATAAAATATAAACATATTTATGCCTTATCTTTTAAATGCTAGAACAACCTTCAAGGTCTTGCAATAGGGCAGGTCCCTTAAATCCTTTTTCCTTCATACATTTTTTAATACATTAGAAATTATTATATGAAAGCAATGAATTTCGTAGTTAATCATAATTTTAAAATAATTACGATAAGACACTTAATCTTCTGTTATAAACGATTATTTGTCTTGGTTGTAAAATAAAGTAAAACTATGAATGAAAATCCTATGCTTGCTTCCTGCTTGAATTTTTAGTGTATGCAATACACAGTTTAAAAGAATATTTTTTCTGCTTTATCTCATAGCATTTATTATTTATACACATTATACAAATTAGATTTATGCAAAAACTTATACATTCTTTTTTCATTGTATTAGAATGCATTTAATATATTTTTTAATTTATTCTTACCTATACATAGTATACAAATTTACAGTCATTTTAAACAAATTTTTTTGAAATGAGCTAGAAAATATAGAGTACTATTAAAATAATGCTTGTGCTTAAATATAAAAGCAAGTAAGGCACTTATTTATATACATAAAAAAGTTGCTTTGGCTGATGCAAGAATCTTTGGATGAAAATCTTCCTGATTTTAGCATGGTACGTATATCTTTTTTTTTCTTTAATTAATTTTACATTGCTTCCTAAGAATGCAGTAGTTGACGCTCTTTTATTACTTTAATTTTCTGCTAAACTAATTTACCTGTAGCACATTAGTATTATTGCACATTAATAGATTAAAAATATTATATAAGAAAACTTATTAAACATGTTTTATTTTACAAGTTTTAAAAATTTGAACTTAGTATAGATGAAGAAAAGTATGTAAATTTTTATTTTAAACTGATTATTTGAATTTATTTTTATTAAAATTCATTTTTCAATAACTTACGCATAATATAATGATCGTCTATAATTATTAGAAAAAATTATAAAGATAGAACATTACCGTATGGTATTTACAAAGTATCTGTTTTTAACATATTTATGTCTCAAAAATTGTATCATATAGAAGATTTGAAAATTTTTATAAATCGAAGTTTTTCTTATTATACTTGAAAGGCCCTGAATGTCTCTGTTTTTGTTTATTCTCAATCTTTGCTATTAATTAAATTATTATTCAAAAAAGTAAAAGCGGTCGTCGCTAGATTTGTAAAAGTAATCCGGCTCATATTTGCAGACTTAATTTTTTAGAGAATTTTCGATATTAAGTTGTTGGTTTAACTGATAACAATAATGCAATATTGATATATGTTCAAAAACTTGAAGTCAAACGATTAGTTTGAAAAAATTTGACCTACGAAAAAAGTTAATAAATAAGTAGTATATTACGCACCTAGAGAGGAAAAATAAAGAATGTCCCAGATCGCATTTAAATTGTCGCCCGAGGCGAAGCCGATATCTTTATTTCCTTCCGTGGTGTGTATACTATTTTTCACACATACCCAGGCCGAAAATACCACTTTCGTGATTTTAAGCCGGGAGCGAAAGTGGTACTTTCGGCCAGGGTATGGTGAAAAAATAAGTTTACATAGTTTTATAAAAATTAAATGAAAAGTTATCTTTTTCAATTATCATAAAAATGATTAATTTATTAATTATAGCAAAAATTATGATTAGATAAAGACAGAAATATCTTAAAGACTGTTAATAATTTAATTTAAGTATAATAATAATTTTAACAAATTTGAGAGCATAGCATATTTTTAAATATTTCGAAAGTAATTTCGACGTTATGACAGTAGATTCTTTGATTTAGTAGTTGTAAAATTTTCGAATGTATTTCAGATATTTGTTATAAAAAAAATCGTCTATGTAGGAAATCTTGAAAATCGAAAAAAAAAGATATATGTAAAAATATGCAAGTAATTATTTAATTTAGTTTGAAGTAAAAATTTAAAAAAATATAGTTTTAACAAAGTAATTCTGTTTGACAACAGCCTGGAATTAACCAAGTCGGTACTACTCTCCGTGTTGTGAGTCCAGCAGAGAGTAGCAGCACCATAGTATAGCAGCAATCCAATTCTTCAACTTCGGTACATCAAGGATCTAGCGTGTCATCGTAGCGGATAATCATGAATCGTTATTTGTACCATTAAATAAAAAGAAAAAGAAAGAGAAAAAAAAGAAAATCGTCACTTAAACTGTATAGATGCCAAGCAGGAGTGATGGTTTTAGTTCATTCCACTAGATAAGATGATGTTGAAACGGATGGTGACAACGAAAAAGTCGTACGGACTTGATTCGTTAAAAAAAGTGTCCCATCGAGACTGATAAAACTTGGCAAAACGACGTTAAGATTTCTTCTAAATGCTTTTATATCGAGTCATCGAATAAAACTATTTCTCAATTTTATGTATGAATGAATGAGCAGTGACGAGATTTACATTAAAAACTATTCCAAGGAAGACCTAAAATGTTTCTATTATTTGTTCTTCAAATGCGATTATGTCATTCCAATAAAGTTTATGCTGAGTAAATTATAAAATTGTTGTACATGTATATTTGAAGATCATTAAAACTAATTGGTCCATTCCTATATCTATATATGCCTTACATTTTAAATTTCCCGCTTAAATCAAACCTTTAAGTACCATACTTTTTTTATTAATAATGTACCTATCATAATTAATCTACATTATTTCGTATTTTGATAAATTAATGAAAATATAATTGTATTTTCAAAAATATAAATTAAAATTTATTTTTTAATGAGATTTATAACTGATGTTATAACTTTGTAACTCACATTGTATAAGTTGGCAACATTGCAGAATAGCGTCTTTAAATGCCCAACCGTCGTCTACTGCTATCTACTTGTTGTTTGTTGACAGTAGAGTAGATTCGGAGTTTTTTATTTTTTATAAGAATTTTCATTAATTTTTACATTTTGAAAATGTAGTGCAAATCTAACGTTTATACTTAAAATGCTTTTAAATATGATTTTACTTAAGAGAATATGGATTTTATTTTTTTCAAACGTATTTGTAACAGTATTAGCTTGGGAAGGAGATGTTACTTTAAAAGATTTAGGAGAAAAAGAATTTCTTCGCATTAGAGGTAAAAATTCAGCTTTTTAATTAAAACCATAAATTTTTAATTTTTTTCTATCTTTTATTTAAAGCTAAATCAACCTTACCATATCATGGAGCATGCTGGCACAATGCTCTAAAAGCTGTTAAAAATAGTTGTGATAAATTGAATGACAATGAGCATTCACTTTTAGCTCTTTATTTAGCCAATTGTTTTTTAGAAGATTCTGGTCATATGACTTACTCTTGTCATGTAAAAGACGGTGATAATGAGAGGCGGTAAAAATTATAATTAATAATATATGTTATTTAAATTTGTAATACAATTTTTAAACAGTATTTTAATTTTTAGAAAATGTATTAATGGAATGTCAGACCGAGCATTTGGTGTATATAATGAATTTTATATTTATGCTTCTCATATATGTTATTTTTTAAATCATGAAGTTTGGCAAGCTGAAACTCATCAAACAATAAAACAGTCAGTATACATATTTTTAGATTAGTACATATTGTAGTCTTTTTCTTCCTCAGAAATTTTATTATATTAAATTAAAATATGTATTGTCAGTTTACATGAAGCATCTTCTCTTATGAAAGAACAATTATTAGAAGCATCAAAAATGCAAGGTGTAATGTTACAAAGTCAAAAAGAAGGCCTCAAAATCCAAAATCAACTACTAGATAACGGAAAGGAATTAGAAAATATTATTCAAAGCTCTTCCGAATCTGTTAAAAATATGGTTTTCAGCTTCTCGTAAGGCAACTTTAATAATTTCATTTTATTCTTTCTAAATTTTCATGATTAAATTTTATTTACTCTTTTTAATTATAATATAATATTTTAACGTCTTCACATTTCAGAGAATCAGTAAAGGATCAAAAGGAACTTCTTTTTCAAATATTTGCATATTTGCGAACTTTTCAAAATTGGATTATTAGTGAAGTTTCTTGGTTTCAATCAATAGTGTATTACACTGTTAGTTGTATTTTATCTGCATTATTTAGTGCATCTAAAAAAACAGCAAATGCAAGAATTATTTTATTCACAACACAAAGTCTTAATGTTATTATAGAAAGGATGCTAGTTCAATATTATAATAATATGTCTGATCATCTGAATGAAGATAAAGTAAATTTAATTTCTGCTATTTGGTTCGTAAGGAAAACAGCTTTAGTAATATGCATATTGAGCCTTTTTTATACTTACTGTTCACACAAAGATGAACATTTAGAAAATTACAAAGTTTTGAAAAGAATTGAAAATCGTTTAGATTCTTTACAAAATGTTACCCATCTTTCTGAAACATCTGCAATTCGTAAGTAATATTTATCTCTCTAAGCATTTTACACAGTTATTAATCTTATTAATATTTATTTATTTGTTATTAGGATATTCCAAAAGATTAGCTTTGAAACGGCTAAAAAATATCTCTGAAGTTAAGGATTCACCAGAAAATCCAGAGTTGTTGACATAGATGAAATAAAAATGTTAAATCGACATTTTTTTTTAAATTGTAAATAAAATTAATCAAATATATTATGTAAATATATTATATTTTAATATACACTTTTTACAATACATAAGTATACATTTACTACTACTTGAATAATAAATATTAAAATATATTACTCTATTTAATAAGTTATATTAAAATCAATAAGGTAATATTCTTATTATTATCTAAAATAGATAAGCATTATCAGTATATAAAAAATTATAAAAATCACATTCAATTTGATCAGAACTAGATGAAAAGCAATAATATTAAAAAAAAAATCATTGAAATTAGTTGTGACTTAAATAGAAATAGTAATTTTTAACGTAACTTGAAAAGCTAAAAAATTTCTTCTGACTCTTCATCGATTGCACTTTCTTCATTTTCGTTATCATTTTCAATCTGATCTTCTTCAAATTTCAATTCAACTTCACATTCACTTTCATCAGAAAGAAAATCAGGTGTCTCTTCATCTGCCCCAATACAAGTATTACTTGAAATTTTACTTGTTGAAGGAATTGATTGAACAGCCTCTTGAATTTTTACATTACTTTCAATATTTTTCTCAACATTTTTCATTTCATCTTTCAACTTATCAGCAAGATTACATTTTCTTTTGAAAGGTTTACAATTACCACTTTCTTCAATTAATGTTCTTTTATTTGTAGATTCACTTCTGATATTAGAATGACTAGATACATTATCTTTGGAATTACACTCGTTTTCACTTTCATCCGTGGAAGCATCAAAAATTGGATTTTTATTACCTTTCAACTTTTCCAACTCACTTTTTAATTCTCTTATTTTTGCTTTTTTTGAATTAATTATTAAAATAGTTTGTTTATAGAAGTCACTTTCCATTTGTAGTTTTGATGCTATTATTTCATCCACTCTACTGCATAATTTAAAATACATATCTTGAATTTTTTTAAGTTCAGATGCTGTGTTTGTTGTATTAGAATAATGATTTATTAAAAGCAACATCACATCTGAACAACACCCAACTTCTGGAACAGTCTTGACAATAATTTGCCCTAAAGCCCATCTTTTCTTTTTCCAAAAAAATTTATTTTCTTTAAGATGAAATTCAACATCCTCACTTTTCCCAGACAAAATATTTTCAGTCTCTTCTATATACGTCTCTAATGTTTTTCCAAAAGTTCTTGCATACTTGTTGAAGTCTTCCAAAAGTGTCTAAAAATAAAAATACAAAGCATTTTATTAAAGTTGATTAATAATACCCTAATATTTAATTAGTTATACAAATTACTAGAACTCACCTCGCCTACTAGTATTGATTTATCATTTTTCAAAATGAAAACTTTGATTTTTGTATCACTCCATTCTGTACAGATCGTGAGCTCTTCAGTGCCAGTTTCATTTGATTTATTAAAAATTTTACAAGCAGTTATTTTTGACATATTAAAATTAAGAAAATTAGGCGAACTTTAAAAATACTCCGGCAGCGCGCATACCTCTGCATATATGCAACTGCAGTGAACGTGTCAGAAACACATGATGATTCACCTCAAGCTGTAAGTAAACTACACTCCCCGCTCCCGCCTTTTCATGCAGGTTCGTACATGTTGAACCGCTTATTGCAATTTATCCGTATGGAATTGAAGCTCGAGCGATAGAAAATGGTGGCAGTTTCGATATGAAAGTTTTCGAGAGATTTTTCAACTGTAGAGTCGTATAGTGCCTGTATATAGACTATAGAGACTTCTTTAATAGTTTTGTTATTCGATCAGCAGTATAGAAAGATGGGAAAGTGATTTTACCGGCAAAGACTACAGCGAGTGTCCCATCTAGCTAAGTCGGCTTATAACAGCTACGGCGGGAGGTTAGCGCGCAGCAACATATATATTCTCTCATCGTGAGAAGAGCAGAATATACGTTAACGAAGCCACACACGCTTGGTGTTATATATATACATATACGTACCTTATAGATATATATATAAGTAAAGCTGGATCTTTCTCAGCGGAGGTAGCGTTATTTCTTTAATGCCTAATTCGGCAAAGTCGGCGGGCCGGCGTTTCTTAAGTAACCTCTTTAACGCTCTTTAATCGCGACGACGACGCGCGAGCTCGACGAGGGAGAATGAGTAGCGAGAATGCCGCGGATGCCCCGAGAGTCCCCGAAGCCGAAGATATCGCTGAGGCGGAAAAGTGCAAGGAGAAGGCCAACGAATTCTTCAACAGTAGGTTCACTCAAAATGTCTTCGCCCTCTGATCGCGCCTCTAGCTTATGTCATTCATCCTCAATTTCAAATTTATCATTTTTTTCGACTCACCAAAGCACGCCAATCGATCACGTGCATTCCGAACTTAACCAAACTTTTTAGCCTCACGACAAACTCGGACTTTTTCTTTCTCGCAAAACTAGCAGCAAAGATTAACAGCTCCTTTATTACCTTCTATTGATTTACCATTGATTTCGCTTAACATATTTCTTTGTCAGTTTGATTTTTTCTTTTGCAAACATTATTTTCATAAGCTTTAAACAAAATCATTTTGCTCATTGATATTCGATTTTTTTATTATATTTTGCACCAATGGAAGCTAATAGATTTTATCTTCATAGGTCAAAACTACGATGCAGCAATCTCCCTGTACACCAAGGCTATAGAGCTAAACCCTACGGTTGCAATTTACTTTGGAAACAGGAGTTTTGCATATTTAAAAACAGAATGTTTTGGATACGCATTAACGGACGCTTCAAAAGCAATAGAATTAGACAGAAATTATGTAAAGGGATACTATCGAAGGGCTGCGGCTAACATGTCTCTGGGCAAATTCAAACTTGCCCTTAAAGATTATGAAACAGTTATGAAAGCAAGACCAAATGATAAAGATGCAAAAGCTAAGTACACTGAGTGTAATAAGATTGTTAAAAAATTAGCTTTTGAAAAAGCTATTGCTGTTGAAGAAAATAAAAAGAGTATAGCTGATTCAATCAACTTGGAAGCTATGAGTATGTTTGATTATTCTGCATTTTCTTTTTTTTCATAATAAACAATTAATTTTTTTTTATTTTTCTCTAATTTCTACAGCTATTGAAGATGAGTATACAGGACCAAAATTGGAAAATGATAAAGTTACATTGAAATTTATGACTGATTTAATAGATTGGTATAAAAAAGAAAACAAGTTACATCGAAAATATGCTTACAAAATTCTTCTTGATGTGAAGGCTCTTTTCATGGCACAGCCAAGTTTAGTTGACATTACAGTTCCAGATGATGAAAAGTTTACAATCTGTGGTGACATACATGGTCAATATTATGATCTTTTAAATATATTTGAATTAAATGGACTGCCATCAGAATCAAATCCTTATGTATCCTTTTTTGTAAAAAATTTTTTTAACAAATTATGTACTACAAAATTTTTTAATTTTGTTATATGATATTTCCTTAATACTGATTTAGTTATTTAATGGAGATTTTGTTGACAGAGGATCTTTCTCTGTGGAATGTATATTTACATTATTTGGATTTAAGTTATTGTATCCTAATCACTTTTTCATGTCCCGAGGTATGAATTAATTGAATTATTTTTAAAAATGTTTGTATTCTTTTTATGTAGTTACAAATATTTACTATGTTATTTTTGTTTTTCTAATTAGGTAACCACGAATCTGCTACTATGAATCATATGTATGGATTTGAAGGTGAGGTGAAAGCAAAATATACGGCTCAAATGGCAGAGCTGTTTACAGAAGTATACAATTGGTTACCTCTAGCTCATTGCCTTAATGGAAGAGTTCTGGTAAGTATTTTAAGTTAAAGTTATGTTTTTATCTGTTGTAAATTTTGCTATATCTATTTAAAAAAATGTATGTAAATATTAGTAAAATATTGCTTCATTTACAAAGTAACCAATATTTTCAAATAACTGTACAAAGTTATTTACGTTAATAGGTGATGCATGGAGGATTATTCTCTAGAGATGATGTAACATTAAAAGAGATTCGAGAAATAGATAGAAATAGGCAACCTCCAGATGAAGGACCTATGTGTGAATTGTTGTGGTCCGACCCTCAACCACAAATTGGTAGATCACCTAGTAAGAGAGGAGTTGGTGTTCAGTTTGGACCTGATGTGACGCACAAATTCCTTCAACTTAATAATCTTGATTATATTGTCAGGAGTCATGAGGTAAAGCAAGAAGGATATGAAGTTGGACATGATGGGAAATGTATAACAGTTTTCTCAGCTCCAAATTATTGGTAAATATTTTAACTTATAAATTTAAATGTAATATTTATTTATTATTCTTGAGTCTAATAATTATTACACTAAAATTTTCTTTTATAAATAATTAAATGTTTTTAATTTTAGTTAGTAAACCTTAAATTAAAACATTGAATATTTATATTTATATAATATTTTGTAGTTTACTTAAAATTTTATTTGATAATTATTTAAATAATTTTTTTAGTGATACAATGGGTAACCAAGGTGCCTTTATCACACTTAATGGCAAGGATATGATACCTAAATTTACTTCGTATGATGACGTGGTAAGAATTCTTATTATAACTATTTTCAATTTTTAAAAGATTTTATTAATTCTGAATTAATTATTTTTAGCCACATCCAAATGTAAGGCCAATGGCATATGCAAATGCTTTGCTGAAATTTATGACCTAGTGAGGCACTGTGCGAATGATAATTACTAATTATGAGTAGTCCAATCAAATTGTGGATAATATATTTGATACCAATTCAGAGAAGGTAAGGTGCGCTTACCATTCTCTGAAACAGTAATTATTGTACTCACTTTAGGTACAAGACTGTAATACATAAAGCGATGCATAATATTGATAGGTACGAAAGTGATAGATTTGTTTTTGTTTATAAAAATTTGCAAGCTTACATGTACAAAGTCTTTCATAATTAAATACAAAACTTTAGGGAAATTTTCAGCTATATTAACAATTTATCTTGCTGAATTTTTTTACTGCAATACAGTACACAGAGTTGATAAACGCACCTTGCTTGAAAATTAAAAAGATTTTTGAAAAAATTTGTATACCAAATTTAATAAGTCGATAAATTGACAACATTTTATTTACATTTAATTAAAGTATTCAAGAGTTGTTACTTTTTGTATGTTATAAAATAAAATAAAATTTGTACCAAATGTAAATATTATAAGTCTAAATACAAATAAATTTGTAGATACTGCCAATGATAATTACACTTTTAATTTAAAGTCCAGTTTTAAAACGTTGATTCTACATTATGAGAAAGTTCAGCAAGATCTTTCTTCTTTGATCAAAGCATGAACTGTGAACATACGTTTTGCGATTCTAGAATGCGTATGTAAATTATATAAAATAATTTTTTTAATCTTGTGATTTTATGATTTCATTTTATATAGAAATACAAATAACTTAAATTATGTTTCAATAAAGAATTTTTTGATGCAATATGTTATATTATTGTCTTTATAAATTGTATGCAATTTATTATACGTTATAATTAATAAAAATAATTTCTAACAATTTTATGAATAAATAATTTTTTTTTTAATATTTTACGTGTATATATATATATATATATATATATATATATAGCTCCACAATTCAGTACGTTTACCAATCGTCGATAAGGTAGAATTTTTCCTGCAAGTATATAATATACATATATATATCTTCACAGCTGCTGCGTTACCGCGTTGTCAATTCAAGTCTGTTTACACGTGCGTTTACGTATTAAAATATTAATTTTAGTACTTACTGTCTTTTAGATTGTTTAAACATGAAAGTTAAAAAGAGTAAAAATTTACAAACCTCATCAGCACTAAGTAAAGCTATTAGTAATGTTAAGCAAATTATTAAGGTACATCAGTTTTTATTATCCTAACCTATTTGATTTCTTTTTTAGTATAGTACAAAATATATAATCTTCCTAACAGTGAGAAAGTATGTATAAATAATAGCAATAATAATATTAATTTTCAATATTACAGAAAAAGGATAAAGAAGTTATAAAAAAGAAAATTGTAGACAAACTTACAAAGTCTATAGAAGAGAAACCCTCAAAATCTAAAAATGAGAAATCTACAAAATCTATAAATGACAAACCTAAAAAATCTATAAATGAAAAACTTAAAAAATCTACAAACAAGAAACCTACAAAATCTGCAAATGAGAAACCTACAAAAACAAATAAAAAATCTACAGAAATTACAAATAAGAAACCGACAAAATCTATAAATGAGAAATCTATAGTACCTATAAATAAGAAACGTACAGAAATTACAAATAAGAAATCTACAAAATCTGCAAATGGTGAAAATAGAATTAAACCTTTCAAATCAACAGCAGGTGTTGTATATATTGGACATATTCCTTACGGATTTTTTGAGGATGAGATGAAAGAGTATTTCGAACAATTTGGAACTGTGACACGAGTGAGAGTAGCTCGTTCGAAAAAAGTAAGTTACATTAATTAATTGAAATATCATTATAAAAATTGAATATAATGACAAATTATTCATCATCTTTCATTTATTTTAATTCGTATAATATTTTGTTGTAGACTGGAAAAAGCCGTGGATATGGTTACATTGAATTTGCGAATCCTGATGTAGCTAAAATAGCTGCTGATACAATGAACAATTACTTAATGTGTGGTAGACTTTTAAAAGGTAAGTTTTTTATATTTACCATTAATAAACAATAAAAAATTGATAATCTAATATTAATTAAAATTTTTTGTATATTATAGCTAGATATATTCCACCAGAAAATCAGCATTCAGGTTTCTTTGGTGGAAGACCTTGGACACCTAAAATATATCCAACACTCACAAATAGAATAAAAGAACTAAAAAAGAACCAAAGTCCTCTCAGTGTAAGGAACTACAAAAAAAACGTTAGACGCTCATTAAGACAGCTTGCTTCAGTGCAAGAGCAGTTAAAAAATTCAGGGGTGGATATAAAAATCAAACCTATTGATCTTCCTAAATGATAAAATTTAAACCTAAGAAATTTTTATTAAAATTGTAATAATTGTATTAAGCTAAATAAATTTTGTATATACAATTTATAAATAGTTTACACGTAGTTTTTATTCATTTTTTATAATTTTTATGGATTACTTCTTAAAACTGAAATACAAAAACTTTTAGTGGGAGTTTGTATTCAAGATGAACACATTTTAGATAAATAAATTATTACAAGTGAAATATTTGAATAAAATAAACTAATGGATATTTATTAATAATATAATTATAACAAATAAATACATTCAAATGCAAAAGTATAAGTTTTGAAAAAATTATAACTTGTTCTTTCACTGTTTATAACTAAGTCTGATAAATCTATTTTCCTGTCCATTTTAAAAATTTTGTCATTAGCTAAATGAAGGAGTGATACGCTAAAATTTGTAGGTTCAAATTCCTGATTACTTTTACTTTTTACTGTTTGTGGGATACCAAAACTGTCTTTTGCCATCTTTTTAGCTTTCTTTAAATTTTTCCACATTGTCTTTTTAAGTCTTTGCATGTCAATTTTTTTTTTTTTTGCACTTTGAGATTATGGAATAAATGCTCCTTGATTTTGTGTTACAATGATTTTTTGAGTGAATGTTGGATTATTATCTTGATTAAATCTTTCTTTCTCTTTATCACCAAAATTTTCTCCATCATCTGATATATACCAACATTAGAAAAGTGAATATAAATATAATTAAAATTACTTTCATTATCCCTCATTCGTAGTTCTTTCTCTGCATCGGAAAATTTTTAATATTCAATTGGTTTATTAAAAAGGGTATAATAACGCTTGAGGATATAATGTCCATCTTGAGGAACTGTAACTTTATCTTCTGACCAAATTAACTTTGTTGTTTTTGGTAATAACTTTATTTTTCTGCCGGGTTGAAAGAACTTTATTCTATCCTCTTCTTTTGAATCTGCTGTAAAACTAATTCGATTTCGTTTTTTTCTTCGAAACATTTTATTTGCGAGTTTTTACCAAATTTATACCTACAAGATTCCTATTTATTATTATTTTCTAATGCGATAACTTTTTTGTAAATATGAATATTCGTATGTTGCATTTTGATTTGGATTGTTTGCAATGATATCTTGAAAATCAACTATATTATCAAAATTTTGATTCTTTTGGGCCAATCTGCTGCACGTTTCTTCATAAGCATCTCCACAGTCATTATCAACAAGTCATCATAATCCAAAAACTTCAGCATCTAAATCAAAATGATATTCACCATCATTTTCCTCTGTTTGACTTTTTGATTCTTTAGGCTCATCATCAGGATACCAATTAAGAAATTTGAAAGCACATGATAGATATAAATTTCATGAAATTTTTACAGTGATATTCTAAAAATCAAAAAATCTAATTAAAAA
This sequence comes from Eupelmus azureus, assembly GCA_030522685.1. Taxonomy (NCBI): domain Eukaryota; kingdom Metazoa; phylum Arthropoda; class Insecta; order Hymenoptera; family Eupelmidae; genus Eupelmus; species Eupelmus azureus. The sequence goes on from JAPYZA010005397.1 coordinate 19,018, forward strand.
TATTAAAAAATTATGCATGTCAGATATGGTTAGCTTTAAATTATAAGGTATGAATAAAAAGTCAACGTCAAACAATTGTTGTTTTTTTAGATTTTTCAATGATTTATTATCATAAAAACATTTTCTACAGGATTAATAAATAAATCTTGTTTTTAGAAATATTTATTATCTAAAGCACTAAAATACATTTAGCATATTCATATAAAATATAGAATTTATAATATAAATAATTTAGTAGATATAGAATTTTCAACCTAAAGTAGGTTTAAATTGGAACAATTAGCAAATTTTGTTCAAATCCAAATAAAAAAAAGAAAGTTTCTTTCACGATTTTCCAATGTCAGTTTTTTACTGTAAAATAATTACAGATTTTCAAAATAATTGAAAACATGTATAAAACTTTTTTAAAAGTAATATCGCTATTTTAAAACGTTTTTTTATTTAAATCCATAACCCATAGATACCATTATATTATAGCCTTCGTCTCTTATATATATATATGTATATGTTGACCTTAACAAATAATAATCATAAGATTTTTTATTTTATCACAATCTGCATAAATATTATTACATTAAAGGTCTACAGAAAAAATACTAAATAAGATTGTTAATTATAACTTTGGTAAGATATATTGTATTACTTGTACTTCAGTATTAATTTCATCAATCACTTTTGTTTTCTAATTTTTCTTAGATTACGATTCGATAAGATAAATGTTCAAATCTGATGCATTTCACTGTTCAATCATTCAGAAAAGAATCTTATGGCCTATAGCTAGTCTGGTTGCTTTTTTGATTTTTCGTTGTATCTCAAAAAGATTTGTAAATTTTTAGGATTCGATTCACAATTTTTTATTAATATTATATCTATCTTCGTGCATTTTAATTATAAATTGTCACAGTGATAATAAAAATGAAATATTTTACAGCTATTTTTGTATTTACATTATTTACAGAGATTTCTACTGGGTTTATCATTAAAGACATATGTAAGATTTAATAAGTTTATTTAAAATTATAAATCATCAATAAAAAAAATTAATAAATTACAGTTTTTGAATTCGGAAGAGCAGTATTTGAAGATAAACTTAAGTCGTTTCTTAATAGCTTGAGGCCAATATTGAAAACAGGAAATTATAGTTTGGGAATTCCTGTTCTAGATCCATTTGAAACTCAATATCAAGAAATTAATGTCACAGATCATCTTGTAAGGTAACCAAATATTTAATCTAAATATATTTTAATAAAATTAATTTTCTTATTTTTAAGCAATTAATATAATTTGCGTACATTTCATGTATAAACGTCGATTAAATTAATTTTTAAGATATAATTATACTTTTTATTGTCTGTATTTGTTTAGTATCACAGGTGATTTTACTGATGCTAAAGTAGCTGGTTTATCAGATTATAATGTCAACGATGCCAAATTTCAAATATTAGGATTTAAAATGAGCCTGGACATGACGTGGTCTAATATCAGAGCTAACACTCTCTACACTTTTTATGCTGAATTAATACAATCAAAAGCATTTCCGATATTTGGAAAGGGCAATATCGAGTAAGCTAATTACTTAGAGCCTAACTTAAACTTTTATTCCTTACTACATTAGCTATTTTATCAAATTCTCTGAAAAATGTTTTACTTTGTAGTCTAAGCGCCACTAACTTTACAATCAATGCGACTGCAATATTGGGTTTGAACTCGAACCAGGTGTTCATCAAGGAATTATCTACTGGAATTTCGTTAGGTGCGATTAAGGTGATTAGGACAATTCGTTAATATTATCATTAAATAGTATGATGAAATTTTTATTTATCATTTACCCAAAATGGTTTTTAGTTCGACGCCACTGGAATCTTCGGCTATGAACCTGCATCCGAAACTATAAGCGCGATAATCTCTTCATACTTACCCTACGCAATTCAACACTATCACTGGCTCATTAAAGATGAAATGGACATCCGACTAACGAACTTAATTAATTATTACCTAAGTAATTTTACATTACAAGATATAATTAGCGTTATTGGTTAACAAATTAACAAGTTTAATGTATTGTACAAATTGTAGATTAGCAATTTTTAATAAAATTTTATACCTTTTGTAAAATTTAGTTATTTATATTTTATTCAGAAATACTGATTTTAAGATTTGAATATAAAATAAAATAATAATTAATGATCAATGACTAATCTTACCATCGTGTTTACTCATTTTAATGTTAGTATATTTATAAAATTGCTTTGTATTTGTTTATTCAAGATTATCTTTGTACTTATACCACAAAAAATAATATTTTTTCAAAAATATTCATGTTAATTTGGAAATTAAAGAGTATTTACTTGTACTTTTTATTAATTTTTTTACAAAAAATTGCTACAAATACAGGACGATGTTTTAAATATTTCATAAAATTGTGATAATCGTAAATAATATCAATCATGCGGTAAAATAAATTTTGTAAAATTTTAAATAAAATAATGTAAATCAATCTAATTTTCTCATGATTGCTACTCAAGCGTGCGGGTTAATGTATTGACTTAAATTATTGCAATAGATTCATTATCTAAAAGTAATCTATGAATTCATGATACTATTCAATACGTCAGTGAAAAGGTTACTGCACCATTAATACAATAAATATCTAAAGTATAAAAATACGTCTTTAAAAACAAGAAACGAAAACAGAACTCGTTAAATAATTGTACTATAAGATAGGAACTCACGTGTTTTTGATAATGATAAGAAACAAAACGACGGTAAAGAATACGCTCTTTATTAATTGAATACAGTCGAAATAATTGTCCTTTCCTTTTTAATGATTATAAAATATATCTTACGGGTTCTATTAATTAATGTTCTAATATTATAAATATTAAAACACATTTTTTAAAGTTTTACAAAAACTAATTTCTAGGCTGCTCCTAAGAATAAATAAAAATACAGTAAGGATTGATAGATATTATTAATGGTAGATTGTTTAATTATTTCACTTATTCCCACAATGTGGTAAATAAAAAGGCAGGTTTGTTTCTTTAAGCACAATCTACTTTGAAGGAATTAGTGTCGTAATTCCCATATTATTGGACTACTTGACGAAATTCAAAGATTATCACTTTGAAGCGATTTAATTTAATAACACGGACTCATTGGAAGTTCTAAAAGGAATGAGTGCCGATAAGATTAAAATCAGAATGTTTCGATTATTAGATATTTATCGTTATTCTATTTAAGAGATCGCACCTTCGTCAACATCCAATATTAATTTCGCAACGCTGCAGGCTTTAAGACGTTTCAACTTATTTTATATCACTTCTATTGCGCCAAGGTGAATAAATCATCAAAGTTTATTAAAAAAAGTGTACTAATACTTAAGTACGATTTTCTCACATTACATATAAATAGAAATCATAAAAATTAATTAAATAAACATAAAAAATTCGAGTGTAAGCCAAAAGTGTACAATTTTTCGTTCCATTTTAGCACCATGAGGACGGCGGCAGTGCTCCTTCTGCTGGTGGCCGTATGCCATGCAGACTCTGCCCACGATTTCCGCAATGTCGAGCGTAAGTACCCCTCGAGCACTCACAATATTTTCACATTGAAAAATCCGGCTGAATCGCGGCGCGCTTTTTTTTTACGTTCTGGTAATTCCAAAAGTATTTCGGCGATTTGCGCTTGCGAACGCGCGGCGTCATTGCACTTTTGTTTCGTTTAAAAAAGGGAGTGCATTCCAACGTTCGGCCGAACGGCCCACTTCGGTCTCGCGCGGAAAGAATGCAAAAAAAGAGTTGGCACTACTAGTACGTACGACTTTAAAATAGCAAGCTTTTTCGTACCGGCCCCCCGCTCCGAGCCTGAGTTTATATGGCCACACTCGGTTCGCTACGTACGTTTAATGAGTTTTACGATTCACCGAACTGCTCTCGCTCGATCTGGCTTCAAGAGAAAATGCTAGTTTTCGATTTTTTCTTCGCCCATAGTTTTCATTATGGACTTTTGATATTTTTTTAATTCTCGATATTTTTAGAAAAAAAATGTAAAGCTTTTAAATTTCTTCTAGCAATGTATATAAAATATATTTTAAATTTTAAAAATATGAATGTTTGTTAAAGCTACTTAATATCCCTACTGAAAAAAGGGTCAGATGAGATCGTACTTGATTTCTCATCTGTCGATTCCAAAATAAAGTAAACCTGTATAAAAAGTGAATTCTAGAAAATTTATGAAATTGAACTTATTTTTTTTTTCTTACGAGTTAACAGATGACATGCCATCTGATTTCTCATCTGTCTGTTCATAAGAAAAAAATTAAGTTCAATTTCATAAGTTTTCTAGAATTCACTTTTTATCGAATTTTTCTTTATTTATTATTCGACATATTACGAGAAATCAGATGAGATCTCACTTGCGATTTTGGCAAGGTATCTCAGATGTGAAATCAGGTGAGATCTTATCTAACTTTTTCCAGTAGGGATGAATTTTCCATTTGTCTTGGTTATGAAGATTTGCTGTCCTCGAACCTGCTCTTAATAGTCTTTAGATGTAATAAAATTGAAATTTAATAAAATAAGAAGACTCTGTTGATCTCCGCGAACTATCCAATTTATTAAAATTTCGTCGACGTTTCGGACGTGTTAACATACGTCCCTTCTCAAGGCAGTTAATTAATAAACTGGTATGTCTACGGTGTCACATCGTCGTCGTTCTTAGATATTATCAACAAAAAAATGGTCGTAGTTGAATATCCTCGCCAGTTGAAAATTATCGTGC
>JAPYZA010005398.1:0-15835 GCA_030522685.1 Eupelmus azureus
TTTTGAGTCTAAACTTTTATCTCGTTCGCGGCGATCAATAAATTCTATTAAATACTTTAAAACTTATTGACGAACAATAAAGTCATTTTCATAAATTTAAAAGTTTATATGTATACATAATTTTCTAGAACATAATTTATAAATATTTTATCATACTTTGTTTAAATTCCTAGAGTATTAATGCATCTAATTAATCGTAAAACAATTATTTATCTAATATTTAATTTTATGCGCTATTGAAAATATTTAACAAGCAATTACAAATGGTTTTATTATTTATTTATTTATTTATTTTATTTAAATCAACGGGCAGAAATGCCCTTTTACAAAATGTTTTATGAAAAATATAAATAATTTTTGGTATGGCGACGCTTTGGCAATAGGCTATTTAAGGAATACTAAAAATTTAATAAAACAAATAAATAGAAACTATATAAAAATATAACAAATAACTATTCGTAACGCACACAATACTCTCTAAGTTTAGGTTTAATGTAGGCAAATTCAGTGTTTACAATATCACCAGGAAGCTTATTCCATGACCTGGTCATTCTCAGCCTAGAAGAGTGATAAATATAATTGGCCGATGCAGTCGTTTCAACCAGTGGCCTAGGATTTCTTATATTATGTAATAAATCTCTATACTCAAACAATTCATTTAAACGAGTGCTAGAAGTAACTCCTGTTAAAATATTGCTTACCATTAATGAGTCATTGTAATCATGAATAGACTTAATTGAGCCCAACCCTACCAATCTCGCAATATGGCCATAATCATGATTATCGAAGGCCATAGGTCAGTCCAGCTTATAAGAAATAAAACGCAAGAATTTATGTTGTACTGCCTCAAGTTTAAAGATGTGCGTTTGAGAGTAAGGAGACCAGATGTGAGATCCGTAGAGCAAGATTGGCAATACAAGGGTTTTATACAGATGGACAATGCTATTGGCATTCATGAAATCTCTAGAGAACCTTAATATGAAACCAAGCTGTTTAAAGGCTTTATTCACTGTTTGATTTATGTGATGATCAAAATTAAATGCAGAGTAAAAGGTAATACCTAGATCTACGTGGCTATCAACCGCCTCAATAACCTCATCATTTAGTTGATATTGGAATCTACATAATGAATCAGGATCTCTCCCAAAAGAGAGAGTCTTACACTTATCAATATTTAGATTTAATTTGTTAGTTTTTTACCACTGATATATACAATCAAGATCCATTTGCAGCCTAGACTGATCTAAAGGAGAGCGAACAACAGCAAAGACTTTTATATCATCAGCGAATGTTAGTACTTCAGCAATATTTAGATTGTTAGAAACATCATTTATAAATAAAATAAATTATAATGGTCCCATATGAGAACCCTGAGGTACACCTGAAGAGACCACCATAGGATCCGAACAATGACCCTTTACCCTCACCGTTTGTACTCTCTCCGATAGATAGGAACATATCCATTTAAGCAGTGACTTTTGTAAGTCCAAGAATGACAATTTATAAATTAAAATACTTATAAATTAAATATTATTAAAATAAGCTAATATAAGTTTTATTATTATAAGTACTTTGCTAATTTACTTATTAAAAACCATTTGGCTACCATATGTAGATATACTATTAGATTATATTATATTTACTGTTGCTATATTATTTTATTATATGCTGTATTATTAATGAAACTCTTGAGCTAAGTGCTATGTGCCCTATTCCTTTTTATGTTCACTTTTCACAATTGATGTAATAAACTAGGTATTTACCGCTATACTATTGAAAGTAGTTTTTGTTTATTTTTTCTGAATAGTTGTCTGTTTTCTTTTTGCGTACAAGGTCTTTTGCACAATAAAAATAGTATTTAAAATAAAGAGGAATAGGCATAAAATATAAACATGATCTTTTACTACATGGACTTACTATGTAAAAAATCCTTCATTGTTGTGTATAGCCCCTAATGGCCTTTACCATGCATGATTGTCTCCTAGATAACGTTTGTTTGCAAGTTGGTGAAACACCAGTGAGATAGAAAACTCAAGAACATTTTAAGAAAAACAGAGTTGGGTGATTAAGGGGGCCAGCCTGAGTTAAAATCACTGAAAATTAGTAAAATATTTATTACTATATAAAATAGTATATCATAACTTTTGTTAAGATAAATTTTTTGTACTTATTATAATACATATTACAGATCATTTTTGCACATTTAAGTGATCTATATTGTCCTCTAAGTCTCTAATACCGCTCACCGTTAGAAACCTTTAATTTTGACTATTTTACCCACTTACCACGGTAAAATAATTTATTACTAAAATTTTGGACGTAAGTTTCTCTAATAATTATTTGTTACGTTTTTTCGAAAAAGTAATCCGTGCATTCTGTAGTGCTACTCTAAAGGAGTACTTTAAGCTCAACCTGGTATAAATTGATTAGCTGGTTGGCTCAAAAACCCGTGGTAAGTGGGTATAACAGTCAAAATTAAAGGTTTCTAACGTTGGGCGGTATTAGAGACTTAGAGGACCATATAGATCACTTAAATGTGCAAAAATGATCTGTAATATGTATTGTAATAAATATTTTACTAAATTTCAGTGATTTTAACTCAGGCTGGCCCTCTTAAGAGCTAGATATGCAAGAATTCTTATAAATTATTTAGAGAAGTCTATAATTTTGAGTTTTTAATATAAAATAATAAATTATAATTTTAAGAATACGTTACTTTGTGTTTGTTTATTTTTATAGGTAAACGTGGCACTTGGACCTGATACGTACACATCTTATTACTGAACATGGAAACTGAAGAAATATCTGTTTCAGTGTAAAGTGAGTTTTTTAAGCGATGACAAATATTTATAGTAAGTATCAATAAGCAGTGTGAGTTATGTTAAATAATTTAAATAGTTTAAAATTCTGATTGTAATAGCCAAATGGTTTTTAATAAGTACATTAGCAAATAAATTATTATAATAAAACTTATATTTCGCTTATATTAATAATAAAACCATTTGTAATTGCTTTTTAAATATTTTCAGTAACGCATAAAATTAAATATTAGATAAATAATTGTTTTACGATTAACCAGATGCATTAATATTTTAGTAATTTTAACAAAGTATAATAAAATAGTTATGAATTATGTTCTAGAAAATTAAGTATGCATGTAAACTTTAAAGTTATATTTTCCAAAAATTATCAGGAGTCTTTTCACAGCTTTCAATTCAGATGCATTCATTTCAATGCAACAAGTTATAAGTTGTTGTAAACATAAATATTTATTTTGAATTACTGTTTATTATTTACAACTTTTACAGATAGAATTCATGTGCGTACATGATAGTATGCTGGTAGAAGTTGAAGTAAAACAAATATATTATACGTGTTTTACCAGAATGTGTTTTTTTTGCTATTTCTTGTGCATAGATGTAAACATAAATATTTTTTTTTCTGCACAAGGGGTAAGAGTGCTGTTCTGGGGCCAAGATATCCTATTTGAATATTAAATAAGCCATTTTTATGTTTATTATGGTCATTATTGGGTTGTTCAATCATATTTAGATTTGGATTTTAAGGTCATGGATAGAACTAACTTTCACTAAAATACTTACGCACGCACGCACGCACGCACGCACGCACGCACGCACGCACGCACGCACGCACGCACGCACACACACACACACACACACACACACACACACACACACAAAAAATCTTTGTTAAGATACATTTTGGATGATATTTTGAAAGAATAAGGATGTGAATTTACCTCGTATCCTTCCATGTTTCCGTTATCTAATTTTTTTCTTAACTCCTCCTCTAAATAGCTGAATTGTCTACAGATTTTCACGACCTGATCATGCAATTTCATGTACTCTTCATAATAAGCATTAAATTCGGCTTTATAACGTGTTCTTTGCTCAGAACTACTTATTGTTGTGTAATATCTGTAAAATGATAGCTGGATTAGTTAATTTCATAATAGTATATTATAGTATATTATGCAACAAGTGTATGAAGTAGTGGCATCGCCAATCACGAATGCTGTGCGATCGCTCGAGTGAGACAGAGTCACTCATAAGTTACATGCACTAGTTTTTGATCGACTGTGTGCGAAGGTCCAACAACAATGAAGAGGAATTAAAAACTGTATATAATAACGTCGTAGGAATATGGTAGGGAATGGAAGAATGGAAAGAATGTGGCGAAGCAATGGCGCAGGAAACTGCAGAAGCTAGTGACTATCCTATTAAAATAAAATTTAATGTTGTGAATCTACTATTGAATATATTTTAGAAGTTCCACGAGCATCACTTCTAATAGCGTTGATGTCGGCCAATATCGAGCAAAGCATATGTCACTTCACAAGATATCGACACTAATCCTCAAAATTCCCAAGAAGAGATTAATGAGGGTAATGGACATTTGTTTTTGTAGATTTAGATAGTTTTGCGCGAGCTATTTTTAATTCGCACATTTATCTTTACTAACGGATGTTGTAAAATAATATTAAGGAAACGGAGCACTTTTAAATCGATAAAACAAAATTTATTTTCGATATATTCGTTATTTTCGTATAAAAAATATCGTAAAATAAGATCCCATAATTTTTTTGCCGTATCTCATTTAGTATTTTTTTCTGACAGAACTACTCACATGTACTTTTATGTCAGTTTTTTCATTTTAGTACCCTTAATTTCTTTAAGTTTATGGCCCAAATAATTTAAATGCTATAGAAAGATATTTTTTTTATTACATCTTTTAATAAGTAACATACCGTTCAGTTAACTTAAAAATTTGTTCAGTCATACCTATATTACTTTTATCTTGTTAAATGCACAATGATATACTTTACATTAATTTTCAGTTCAGTTTTTAATATGAGTATCATTGTTTTTTCAATAATTATTAAAAAAAAGTTCAGTTTAAATTTTTTATTTTAAAAATTATTGTCAAGTAATCTTTAGAAAGTTTTATATTATCGTATTTCGATTTGATTTTATAAGAAAAATAGTGATATGTAAATCCTTATTCAGTTAACTTCTGGATTTGAATGGTGCCGCTGCACTTGCATGTATTTTTATAATTATAAAAAATAATATTGAAATAAAAATCAGTTTTGGTGAAAGTTCAACTTCATTTTCTTTGAGCTAAAAAAGATAATAAAGAAGAAATTCAAAGTCATAGTATAGAGTGATTTTGATATTTAACATTTTATTTTCTAAATTAAAAAAAATTGTGTGTTTTAATTATAAAGTCAAAATTTAAGTAAAAATCAATTTCAATATCCAGTTGCTCAGCTATGCACAGTGGCATTATGTGCCCACAGAAGCAGCGGTATTCGGCGTTAATATAATCAGAATTTTATTTACGAAATTAAATATGCACGCGTTAATTTAAGTTTAAAGTAATAAAGTAGTATATTCTAAATTAAGTAAATTAAGTAAAAGAAACCAAGTGTATTATTTCATAATACTGAATTACATCGCGCTTACGCCGCGGTAGTATAGCACGTGAGAATCTATCTCTCACGAAAAAAAGTACGCGAACAGTGCAGATTACCTCGGGCTGTCTTTTTGCACGATCTCCCAAACGCGCGCTGCGAGTTTTTTTTTCTCTCTCTCTCTCATACACACGCACGCACGCATACACACACGCATTCACGCACGCACACAATTGCAAGTCAATGATTTGTTTCTAACGCGTGTTTACGCAGCCTTGCAGAACGATATACAAAACAGATACGTACACACCTCTTTACTCAGTCGCGTGAAAGCACGCAGTGACTGCGGATGTCCTGCAGTTACTCGCGACATACACTCACACACTCGTGATGAATACTTCTACTTTTCACCGATGTGTCGAGAGAAACCGTGCTGCAACGCTTAGTGTACGTCGAGGTGCGTATATACCGGTATTTGATATGTACTTATAGAATTATTTTAAGACGACGCATCATCTTAATGCTGCTCGCTTGTCGGTTCGTCTAAACTCTACTTGACTGCACTCAACTCTTAATGCTTCTTATTTTTTGTACACAAAGCCAGAAAAACAATGAGACGAGGATCCGGTCGTGCCGCGCGCGCATTAATTGACAACCATCTCTCTTGTGCTCGAATCGAATCGGCCTCACCTACGCTGCTCTACCTGTACATACTCTAGATTCAATAGTCTGATACTCAAGGTAAGCGGCGAGTAAATAATTTAAATTTCAATTCGCATTCGTCACATCCTCCTTCACTACGCGACATATTTCTTGCGAATGTGATATTCATAAGGGTAAGGCTGCATATCCGGAGATCATATGATTAATGGAGAAACTTGATCTATCTTTGACTGAGGCAAGTTCTGGTCGTTTTAACCATTTCAGTCACAGTGGGACGCTGAGCATCCCACCTAAAAATCATTTCCATAATCTAGTAGTATTATAGTTTATTCACAAATTTACAATCTTTTCAGATTTTCACTTCCGCCATGTTGGATCCGCCATCTTAGAAATAAAAATGTTCAAATTCTGACCTCAGATTCGTGAGTAGAAAAAATGTGTGACTGAAAGGGTTAATCTTGTGAACGACTCGATGTTACTCCGGGAATAGACTCCAATTCTGTATACATCAGTCTTCAGTAAACAGTGAGATTTCTCCGGCAGTTCTTCAGTGGCATATACGTGAAGATGTCTGTTTATTTTTTGCAGATCTCGAAGGTTGAAAACTAAGGGGTTAATTAGATCCACCTTTCTCATTCCCTGAGTAGCATGGGCAATGTTTCTGGCTATAGCCCAATACACCATTACTATAGTTATTTAATGGACCCCCCTCGCCTAAGCTCGTCCCTTTGTTGGTCCTTACACATTAGATCGCTACCCTCTATTATACAAGGGGCTTTAAGAAGATCCTTAGGATTCCCGTTTCGAGGACTATTCTGGATGTTTCCTGGTGTCGTACTACCCTTGCTCTGTCTCACTTTCCATCTCTGTCTAAGAAAAGGAAACTTTCAATATGGCAAAGACAATTACCTTTTACTTAATAAAAATGAATTTATCTGTAATATAAATATACAATTTATAATATAAATATAGACTTTATTGGACTTCTACGAGACACGATGTTAGATTCAAAAAATTTTTTTCTCTAAGAAGTGTGATACACTCGAACCTTAGCAGATGATAAGTGTACAGATTTATTAGCTGTCTCAATCATATCATGATCAATGTTACGCATTCATTAGGCCTAGCATGATGTGGCTGAGACAGCTAATGAATCTGTATAATTATCATCTGCTAAGTTTTGAGTGCATCACACTTCTCAAAGAAAAAATTTTTTTGAATCCAACATCTTGGCTCGTAGAAGTCCAATAAACTCTATATTTATATTTTATAATAATTACCTTTTGTCTCATTACCAAAATGCCATCTCTATACGGATCGATATCTGCAGTAGTATCAGATTCTCGACAGGTGAAAGAGGCGTTATCTCGATTGCATCGATGTTCATTACAAGCGTTTCCTTTTCATACGACAGGCTTATCATCTTAAAGAAGAGATGAGTTTTTGGAGAACGTGTAGAACATCGATAATGTTTCAATTCTATAATCAGTTCGGCCTCCGTCACTGCATCCAAAAATTCTTTACAGTCTTTTGTCGTAGATGCGAGTGGAAATCAATCTCCACGGCTCCCTATAGGGATAACGACCGGAGTCCCATAGGGCAGCGTGCTGGGCCCTTTACTCTTCTCCATCTACATCAACGATATAGCTGCTGACTTACGCCATGCAAGGGCTCTCTTCTTCGCACACGACCTACAAATTTATCTTCCGTTCTTCCCGGCTGATTTGGAGGAGGGCATCGCTTTGTTAAACGAGGATGTGGACCGCATAATTAATTGGACACGAGAAAACAGGCTCTCGATTAACGCTGACAAAACAAAGGCCATGATCTTCGGCAGCGTTAAGTTTATTCCACGAATCGATTTTAAATCAGCCCCAAGAGTCATCGTCGATGGCTTATAAGATCTTAGCTAACTTTGCTCCCAGCTATCTCGCAAACAGATTCGTGGTCCTCACTAATGAGGTCGTCGTACGAGCTTCTTCGCACCTAACACCGAAAACTGTACGAACCCACGGCCAGAACAGAGCCGTGGAAAAATTCTTTCATCCTGTCTGCAACAAGGAGTCTGAATCGATTCAACGCCCTGGAATTCGCAATTGATGATTTGCCCGGATTCAAGACGTTGTGCAGAAACAAGCTGCAAGAAGTCAACACCAACGACTGGCTGGAACGTGTAAGCCGTGACCTGTCTGGACCTATAGTGCATCGTTCGATGACGATGGTGTAGTGTAGTGCCTGTGATATTAATCTTCAAATTCTTTAAATTCTCTATACAGTGCTACGATATCAGACAGTTCCTTAATTATTAATTTTCATTCTTTATATTTACATTGTTAATTATTAATTATCTATTTATTTTATTCTTTATTCTATTATATACTATTGTTATCGCGTATTATTGCCTTTACCATCGTTATCAATTTTTAAGCTTTATTATACTTGTTATTATTATGTTACTCTGTATTTGTAATTGCTGTTTGGTCAGAGCGGGTTCTACCTTAAGGCCATAATAAAACTCAATCAATCAATCAATCAATTAATCTCTCTTTCTCTCTCCCTCTCTCTCTGAAGCGATGATTTTCGGCAGCGTCAAGTTCGTTCCTCACATCAACTTGAACCTGGCTCCCAGGATTACCATTGATGGCTGTACGTTTGATTACGCATCGGAAGTAAAGTGCCTGGGAGTCATTCTCACACCGAAACTCGAACAGGATGCTCACATTAAGACTATAGTCGACAGGACATACGGTGCACTCGCAACTCTGAGGCGCTTACGTCACTCTCTCTCTCTCTCTCTCTCTCTCTCTCTCTCTCTCTCTCTCTCTCTCTCTCCTTTGATCTCTGGAGGTCACTGGTGCAGTCTCTAATTTTCCCGCTATTCGACTATTGCAGCGCTGTTTATCATAACTTGGGCGCGACGAGAGAGCTGGCACTTCAACGTACATAAAACGCCTGCGTTAGATTCGTGGTGGGAAATATTGGTTGACGCGACCACGTGACGCCGCATCGTCTGGAATTTGGCTGGCTCTCGCCTAAACTTAGACGAGAGTATCTGCTCGCGATGTTGGCATACAATACCTTAGCCAACTTCTCACCATCTTACCTCGCGAGCAGATTCGTGGTACTTACTAATGAGATCATTGTTAGAGCCTCCTCACGCCTACTATCGAAGTCTCTGTATAAGATCACCGCGAGAACTGAGCCCTTAAGGAACTCTTTTACATTAACTGCAACGAGAATTCTCAACAAATTCGATGCCCTGGAGTTTTCAATCGAAGATCTACCAAGCTTCAAGAGGACGTGTCGCATTAGACTCTTAGAGCCCAACAGAAAAGACTGGCAGGATCGAATGCTCCGCGAAGGCATTCGGCTCGACTAGTGGTTTATCTATGTTTTAGTGCTGTGAAGTCTGTGTTATCCTTATCGTGCTTTCATGTACTTAAATCCATGGACATTTATTATTACAGTTACTGTTCTTGTTTTTTTATTTTTACTTTAGTTTTTTTCATAATTGTTTTACTTATTAATTTGTTACTGCTTTTGTTATTCTTATTGTTACTACTTAATTTTTATGTTTGCTATATTTTTGACTACATGTTCTTTTTCGTTTACTTTATCTTTGTATATTTCTGCTACTTGACCAGAGTCTACCCCAAGGTCTTAATAAATTACAAAATCAATCAATCAATCTCTCTCTCTCTCTCTCTCTCTCTCTCTCTCTCTCTGTCACCCCTTCTGACAGCTCTCTGTCTCTCTCTTATGCGACATGAACATACGCACAAACCTTTACTCGACCGCATAAAAGTACGAAGTAACTGCTGCCGTCCTGTAGTTACTCACGACTTACACACTCACATCTGCGCTAAATGGTACTATTCTCTACCGAGCTGTAGAGAAGTGCCGCGGTGCAACGCTAAGTATAAGTCGAAGTATACGGACGTAAGTCCGCACTTGAGTATACATCGATGTTCTAGTAATTCTAACACGACGCTGCATCATCTTAATACCACTCACTCGTCGGCTTATCTGGATTCTGCGCCTGTGCACTGTCCGAACATCATTATTTATGCCGCTCTACCTGAGCATACACTACGTACAATAATCTAATTCTCAAGGTAATCGTCGAGTAAATAATTCAAATTTGAATTCGCGTTTTTCACAGCCTATTTTCTAATTGATATTCATGTGTTGTGTTTCAGCTGTATCTACTCAACAAGAGGATCCGAACGCTTGCTATCTCTTTTTTTTACTGTAGGTTAATATAAACAAAAGGTATCAGACAAAAATCATTCTGCAAAAGACAAGTATAACAATAATATTAAGTTAGCATAATTGAAATCTTTAAATCTGTTGTTTTCGAAAATTTAAATTTTCCGTTGACAAGGATAAATTCAGTTTTTTAAATAGATTATACTGCAGTTTTAGTATTTTTCTTCAATGAATGGAGGATTTCTAAGTTGAATAAAAAAGAAAAAGTAGAATTATAAATGTATCTTTATTCCACATCCGACCGAAAAGACTAACTTTTGCCCCTGAAATACGGAGCGAAAGTAGCATATTTTTCCCGCGGGTGAGTTTACTGCCCGAACAAGAATATTTTCACACGAGGCTGCGTTTACTGCTCGAGCCAAGCGAGGGCAGTAATCAGCCGAGGGAAAAATATTCTTGTAAAGGCATAATAATCTCCCAAGGGAAAGATCTACTTTTGTTCCGTGTTGCATATAGTATTTTATTCCACTTTCGACCGAAAGACCACTTTTGGATCTTGAAATGCGGGGTCGAAACAGTTATTTCGCATTCTAACATATATATATATATATATATATGTATATATATAGATATATATTCCCAAAATGTAGTTTATAAATTAGCGGGACAAAAAGTTCTTTTGCCCCACAAACTAATTTTCGGGAAAAATATGCTAGTTTCGCCCCGTATTTCTGGGGCAAAAGTGGAATAAAATACTATATGCAACACGGGGTAAAAGTAGATCTTTCCCTTGGGTGATTATATTGCCCTTACCAGAGTATTTTTCCCTCGGCTGATTACTGCCCTCGCTTCGCACGGGCAGTAAACGCACCCTCGTGAGGGATATTCTTGTTTGGGCAGTAAATTCACCCGCGGGAAAAATCTGCTACTTTTGCCCCTTGTTCCATAATGTACTATTTAAATATTAATATTTTATGTTGAAAAATCAAAAACTTTTTATATTTTAGCAATCTACTCATTAATCGGATAAAGATGCTATTATTGAACCCATTGAATTTGGAAAAATCAATTTTATCCGTTTGGTTAGTTTACGGAAAAGAATTTATGAATACGAAGATTGATTTCGGAAGTATAGCTGAAACAAAATTAATTTTTAAGAATTTAAAATAAAGGAATTTATCTCTACTTTCAGAAAGAATTGTAATTTTCTTAAAATTAAATTATATACTAATTATAATGAATTTTATTCAATATCCAAAGGTGTTGTGTTGCCTTAATTTTTTAAACGAATTTCTTTTTTTCACGCACAGTCGATCAAAATTAAATAAATGTGTTAATCAAATGAAAAATAAACTTACGAGAGATAATCCGGGTATTCAGACACACGAAAGTTTTCGGAGGAAGAATTTGAAACGTGATCAGATGAGGTGTTTGAGAAAGATAAAAATCTATCTCCAACATTATTGCTTTCTGGGAGATCGGAACATTTTACATTAGTAGAGTTATTCGAGCAATAGCTTGATTCAGTTGAGCTGTATATTCCCTTATCTTTGATCTTGCAGGCTGTATCATCTACGGTTTCCCCCTGAACTGACATCTGTATAGAACTAATACTACTTTCACCTGCTACTATATTAGCAACATCTAAACTGTCCTCTATATACTCATTAATTTTATTTCTTTGATTCGTGCAGTGCTGTTGTTGTTCCTGTTCGTGTTGCAGTTGCTGCTGACATTGAATAGGTTGATGATTGTTATCACTTAAACTATTATGGTTATTACAGTTATCCCCGTTATTAACTTCCGTATCACTTATTGTATTTAACTTGTTCAACGTTATATAGTTATTTCCCGTGATTTCTTCACCATCGCTACATGACGTTGAAGGAAATTTTTCAGATATGCAGTTATTTCGTTGCTGCTGTTGTAAATAATTGAGTTGTTGTTGAAAGCGCTGCTCTTGCTGTTGTCTTTGATCCCAACAATTAGAGGGACCATTTGGAGCATTTAATTTACCACTATCATTAGGATTAACTAAATAATTAGATTCGGACTTGCGATAGTGCGATATTCGCTGCCTCTTAGTGGGCAAACCGTCACTCCCCTGATAATAACCAGGCCTTTTTGGACCGAGCAGACCAGTTGGTGGAGGTGTTATCAACGGCGGCGAACCTGGATGAGTTGAGTTAGGCGATTGTCCACTCCCTGATTTAAAATAAATACTTTTATGAATAAAAAAAAGTTATTAATAAAAGAAAAAAATTGTTAATATCGAATTAAACAACAAAATAAATACCACTGGAACTACCATCACTTGAACCTGGTGGAGTTAAATTTTGAGGTTTTCGTCTTTTAAGCATTGCTTTTTCTTGATCCGTATAAAATGGCCAATCTTCCTGTACATCATTCCAAACGTTTCGATGCAAGTGGTATGTATTATCCCGCATAAAAGCAATTTGTTTTAATACAGTTGCCATTACATTTTTTTCTTTTTCTCGTACACCTTCTACAAAACAAAATTTATGAAATGATTATACAATAAAAAAGTAAAGTGAAAAACAATAAACAATTCCTACCTCGGGTAATTCTGTCATAAAGTTCCGGTCTCTTAAAAGACCTTAATGCAAGAAGATGAATAAGCCTTTCTCTAAAAAAAAGCAAAATAAAATAGAAATAATAATTATACAGATTAAATAAAAGTAAGAGATTTGCCATTTACTTTAGTGGTCTACGCATCACGTCTGTAAATTTCTTTTGAGAATCTGTTTGTAAGCGGTTAGATGGCAAATAGTTAGATAATGACTTATGAGTTGACGTCACATTAGAAGATTGACCGGATAAAGTTGGAATATTTATCGATTCTCGAGACCTTGAAGACATATTTGAGTTTGATTGACCTGAAGGTAGGAGCATTCTCACGGTTCCTTTAACTTTTATTTTTCTTCCAATAGGTTCATTGGCTTTGATGACTCGTGTACTACGTTATGTATAACATAAATCTCTCATTGAAATTATGGTAACTCAAGAAAAATAATAAATTTTGAAATAATCATACCATTTATTTTTGTTATTTTCTTCGGCAACATGCATGCGATGTCTTGTAGTCTCATATACATCATCATTTGCCTGAATTCGCATTTTGCAAGGTAATGTTCCAAGACTTTCTAGATTTCTAGAAGTAAAAAATAAATTATTCACTTTATGACGTGCAAAAAAATATACAAATAAATTATATAAAAAAATAAGTGAACGTAAATGCCAATGTTCAAGATTATTAATAGTGGACAGTATTAGAATCTTGGGGTTTAAAGCAAATCATTCGAATCTGCCAAAATGATATATGATACTTATATAATAAATGAAAAAAGTGTTTATAAACTAAAATTATATTCTCTTACTTCTAAAAATAAAAAAATTATTTTTAATGAGTATAATTCAGACTGGATTTCTAATAAAGAAAAATTTCGAAATTTTAAGAAAACGTCTATTTTAAACAGTCACATGAAAAATACGCCTTTTGTACGAGTGATAAGATTATCATAGCTATATTCTGTCGAAGCTGCTGAATCCGAATTCAGTCAATTTCAAACGACAAGTTTTACTCCCAAGGAGATGTAAAAAGTTCGAGAAGATATCTTTACAGAAAATTATATAAGAACCCAAAAATTATGTTGTTTACATTAATTAAGTCATATCAGAAAAATTTTGTCCTTAAGATCGTATGATTTATCCAAAGCTGAGGTTGTCCGTTTTTTCAGAAAAGATCCACTAACTTAATTTAAAAAAAATATAGACAGAAACTTATCAATCTTAAAATTCGAGTCTTCGGCATTATGAACATTTGAAAATAAACAATTTTTTCAACCAAGTCAGTGAATCTTTTGTGAAAACCAGTCGACGTCAGCTTCTAGTAAAACATATAATCTTAAGAAATTTTTTTTTAACTAATGTAATTGATGTTTACGAGATAAATTTGGTATCCCATCTATTATTACGTGCAGATTTTTACTTCATCATTTTACTTGATCTTAAACTTAAAAAAGGAATGAAAATTACTTTTTCTCATGGAAAGCATAATCTCAGCCATGAAGAAAAGTTTTTGATGCTTAATCATATCGATTATGCAAGAACGCTTAAACTGTTTAGTCTAGTCTACTTAGAAATTTCTCATTAAATAATGTTAAATTCTTAATATTTTTGCTATTTTCCAATTTCACTATTCTTCTTCTATCATTGTAGTGATCACTGTGAATCTATAATTTTTAAACATGTAATTATACCTTACATGCTCGTAGTACCCGCAGAATTTTCTAATGATCTCAAACACAGAATTTTTACAAAACACAAAAATGTTATACTTATTTAAAGAATTATTATTTACATGTTAATTCGTAATTTATACTTATGGAAAAATAATGTTTCTTTATCTAGAAAAAGGTACTTATTTGGACATGAAAATTTACAATTTTACCAAAAATACTGTATCAACTACAATTTTCTAATAGACAATTTGGAACCTTACACTGATTAAAAAATGACTTATTGATAATGAACAGGTCAATTTGATACAACTTTCAAATGTTATTTGTTCTAAGCGTACATTCATTAACTATTAAGTCCTGTCGTTAACTGCTAAGTCACTAGGATTTTAATCATTCACTATTAAAGATCGTGCATTTGATCTATTTCAAATCCACATTCGTTAACAGTTAAGTCATGTCATTAACCAAAAATGATCTTTTCTATCAGTGTACAGATTACTATCACTGTCAATCTAAACAAATAAAGCTGATTAAGGTTTTAAAACTGTGTTCTTCGTCCCTTTATTTCTTCGCTATATTCGTGCCTCCAGCGCCCTTTGGCAGCCCGGAGGCAGGCTTCGACTTCTTCCGTTTCCCTTCACATCGCTCGATGCCATTTTTCTACTGCTCCCTGTCTTGAATCCATTTACTGCAGTTGGGGCAGGTGAGGAATGTCGCGTTTGGTGTCCCACATCCTTGGCAGTGCATCTGCATCCAATTCGCTTGCGCAATAGGAGCTGGCAAAGCTAGTCGCGCCGGAAGCTGCAACTGCATTGGCGGCAGCCTGCGCATGCTGCAAGCGTTCGCGTCGTGCCCATAATGTCCGCACACTCCGCAAAAGCGGCACTCAGCTGCTCTGTGTCCAGCGGTGCGGCACATATAGCATACTCCGACGAATGCTCTTCGCGGATGCGCTCCAGGAAAATTCGGCGCTGGATTTCCCGCGCTTTGTCTCCCATTTGGCTGCCACTGCTGAGTTGTCGACGGCCATCCTTGCGTGCTTGGCTGCAGCGCCATTGTCTGGGCATTCGCGACTTCCTCTTCTTGCTGCTCCACTGTCTTACTTTCTTTCTTCTTGTGCCTTTTACCGCCCCGCTTGTCGCGGATATAGCTGCTGGCTTGCGAGGAGGATTCACTCTCTGTGGCACTATCATCTTCTGCTACGCACTCTACCTTGTCGCTCATACTCCAAAATTTTTGATGACTTGCTGACTTTGAAGTTTGTGAA
>JAPYZA010005399.1:0-12239 GCA_030522685.1 Eupelmus azureus
TTTTTCATTGGGATATCTTGGTTTATGCGATTTTTATTGGGATTAGGATGCGGGTGAAGGTTCGGTGAGGTTTTCCGGTTGGGCTGTGTTGTGGTTGATGAGCGGGGGGCAGGTTGATGATTTTATGAGGATGATGGAAATTGATGGTAGGTGGGAGAGTGAGCCAGTGTGTATTTGAGTTTTGTTTATGTGGAGAGCGGATCGGGATTTAGTACGAAGTTTCGTATCTGTAGTATAGCTGGAGGCAATTTGCAACTGAAGTTTAGTTAGTCTGTATCAATATTAGGTTTTAATCAACTAATTAATTTTAGTATTTGATTAATTTGAGGTGCAACTAAATATTATTTTACATTTTAAACTAATCTTATCAAAGTTCCGTAAAATTTTAAAAGTCATAAAAAAACTGAATAAATATATTTATTTTAATAATTTAAAGAAAATTAAAAGAAAAGGGAAAAATACTAATAGAAAATATAAAATAATCTCGTAATTACTGTACTATTCTTTAATAATTATTTCATAATAATTCACGAGGAATTTCCAAGCAATAAATCCACCTCTCAATAATTGCATTATTTTAGAAGCGAAATCCACAAATAAAATTATACAATCCACTGATGTCCGCAGCTCCCGCCAATGAATCCGAGGACTCATTGTATGTAATGAAATCGACATCGGCTTGGAATCTCGCTTATACAGAGCGCTCGCACGCGTAAGACTGGCCAATGAGAAAGCAAGCGGCAAAAAAAAAGAAAGAGATGAAGGAGCAAAAGTAAAAACGGTAACTGGATAGAGAGAGAGAGAGAGAAAAAGAGAACGGCTCTCGCAGGTAAAGACGCGTTCCAGGAGCCGTCGTATATACGTTTTTTCTTATTCGCCAGAGGTCCTTTATTGGCCCCTCTTGATCCTTCCCAACTCCTTCATCTCTCTCTTTCTTTCGCGGGAATTATTAGCTTTTTTATAAGTGTATACGCGTACCGTCGCGATGTTGTCTACGTAACCGCGGGAGGAGCTATTATTTCGCTTACGAACGTAAATTTTGGTGGGCTTATGGGAAGATAATGAAATAATACTTTGGCCGAGGGTCCCACCAATGCAAGATGCTAAACATTTTGATATGAATACAAGATTTTGATTTGCCGCGTGGGAGTAGAGAATTTATTTAGTCTTAAGTTTTTTTAACTATTATCTAAACTGATATAGAGATTTTCTTTACATTTAAGTGAATCAGTTAAGATTTGAAAAATAAACTTTAAGTTAATAGCATCCTAAGCACTGCTGAATCTTTTACTTTTACAAGGCTTAAAGGCTTAAACACGCGCAATTTGTACAAAATAATGTTATTCACTCCAGTAAATAAACTTCAGATACCAGAAGTAGCAACCCGTAGCTTACATAACCGCGCAAAAACACTCTTCTACTCCCTAATTAATTTTCAATTTTCCAGACCAGATCCTCATTACTCAAGCCCGATGCGATTTCGCAACGCTCGCATATTCGAATTCCCCTAATTAAATTCGCGCTATCCCGCCTCATAAAAAATCCCCCATCCACATAACCTTATATGTACACTCTCCCGAGCATCCCACGAGATATACACATATCCGCAACTTTCTATATAAGCCAGCACTGCACTGCGGAGAGCTCGGGGCTAATTTCCCATAGATGCGAATAATAGCCGAGTTTAATTTCGCAAGCTTAGTCCGAGCGATTCATATGTGTGCCGGAGATGCCTATATAATGCAAGCGCGAATCGAGTGGAAAAGAATATAACGGATCGTGGAAAAATCGCGACATCGCGCGCGCGCGCAAGCAAGTCACAATGCAGAAATGTTGCAGCCGTTTATGGGCTTAGCTGAGCGAGCGTTCGACTTATGAGCGCGCTTGCATGCGCGCCGACAAAGACGCCGACTTTGCATGGGATAGGTAAGAGCTGGCTTAGCTTTAATTGCGGGAGAGTGGAGTAAGGCCTATAGCTGTAATGTGCTTGACTGCAATGAATCGATATTTTTTTGCAAGTGTCTGAGAGTATTGATTTTATTTAGGTTATCTTTAATGGATTCGTTTTTAATGCGTTTTTTGATTTTAAAAAGCCATTCTAAAGTCAGGAAATATATATTAATTTTAAGTTCGTATTTCGTGCTGGTTCAATTCACCTTAAACATTTTTCAATAAAACTATCAATCACCGCCAACCTTATAATTTTTCATTTTTATTTTTCTCGATGTCTATAAGATAAAACTCTGAATTTTAAACCACCTAATTTCATCGGAGCCCATTTTTAAAGCACCTATACATAGACAAATTCACTTCCCAAAATTCTTTCCTCAACTTCACTCACATAATCTCCATAGCTCGCGAGAACACACATGTACATATATGACCAAGGGCAAAGCTTTAGCTAGCCCTGCCGGTCACCGAAATCCGGCTGATTACCCATCTGGCGCACACATCCCAGCTCATGATCGGGTTACGCTCTCCTCAGCCAGCTCCTTACTCCTTTTGTAAGCGCGCGCGGATTTCATTTCATTAAGTGACAATAGGGCCGAGCGAATAATAAAACCGCGCGGCCGCAAGTGGGCTCTAATAAATGCCATTATATTCGCGTTTTTCATACACACTCAGAGTACCGCTTTTGTGCCTTCTAAATATAGTTACATACGAATTTCTCTCCTTGCCAAAAAAGAGAAGTCTGGATTTTTGAGAGCCAGCTCTCGATATATGAGCGGCCGACAAATAGACCTCTTTTCTGCGTTCGCTTATACATATATACTTATACGGTCCGAGGAGCCAGGAAAAAGAGAGGCCTAAGAGCCGTTTTGTCGTAGCGGCATTATGCGAAAGTCCCGAATGAAAGCCAAATATCAGGACGGTGCGTTCGGAGCCGGGAAGCTTTATACACGCGCCGATGGGATTTTTATAGTCGGGGGTGTGTCCGTGCACTGGTCCCGACAGGTACACACTCGAGCCTCTTGTCGTTTGCTTTCACCGTTGAGCGGAGGATGTATACTCGCTTTCGTGTGGTTTAAGGCTCCGCATTCTTGGAGCTCGCTGATGCTGGGACTTTTTTCGGGCCTGACATCTGCGCCTGCGCGATTTTTGAAGGCTCGACTAATTGGAGATTGTGGGCAGGCTAATTTGATAGAAAGCTAAAACTTTTTTTCATGGTTGCATTATTGATTACCGATTAGTGCAGTAGCCTAATAGGTATACATATTCAAAACATATATTTTTAGTACGTTTAAAGAATAAAAACAAAATTTTCTCAGTAAGGAAGGCATTTTCTCGGACCTTCACGCGAGCTTCAATATAATTGAGACTTGAAATTTCCCGCAAGAAACGATAAAAAAGCAAAGAAAAAAAATTAAACGCAGCGCAAGCGAATAAAACGAGCCGTTTATTTCCCAGAAAAATGGCGACTCGCACACGACAATCAAAAAGCGCACACGCCTCACGGCTCGTGGGCCCGCTCGACATCTCATTCCCGTAGCCGTCTCTGCCGAACAATGCACAAAAGAATAAGAACA
Organism: Eupelmus azureus; assembly: GCA_030522685.1. NCBI lineage: Eukaryota > Metazoa > Arthropoda > Insecta > Hymenoptera > Eupelmidae > Eupelmus > Eupelmus azureus. The sequence goes on from JAPYZA010005399.1 coordinate 3,528, forward strand.
AGCCGTCCGCAGGACGTAGCTGCGCGCGAAAGCAACGAGAAGAAAAGAGAGCCAGTAGCCTCGAATAAGAAGAGGACTGCCGAGCCTCCTCCCTCGTCGTCCTCTCTTTTTCCAGGAACTCGCCTATATAATGCCTCGAGTTGTGCATCTCGCGAATCCGCGGACGCGGGACGGAAAAAAAAAGCGCGCACCGAGCGACTAACGGTGCAGAGCGCGTAATTAGCACTTTTGCGAACGCGCGCGTGCGCAGAGAAAAAGGGAGATGCGCGCGCACGCGCTAGCAGACGGCGGGATCAAAGCGGCGAAGGGAGACAGTATATAGGTATGTATAACAGTCGAGGCCTTGCAACCTGTCACACCAGTTTCTTTCTCTTTCTGGCTCCGCGCTGCTTTTTTCTAGGAGCGCGGAGAAATGAGCTTTCATTATTTTTAACTACAAAGTACCGAAGACGCTTTTTCTTGAAGGGCTTTTAGAAAAGTAATCTGCAGTGTACATCAAGCAAAAAACGCGAGCGCTGGCCGAGACAGGCCGCTCTGAGGAAGAGGAGTTTTTTAATTTTTAAATACTCGGACTTGCGTTTTCGAGACTTAATAAACTACTTTGCGGCGCCCGAGGAGATAATGAGCCGCGCGGAGAAGGTTTTTAGCGAGTTTAAATTTAGTTTTTGGCCCTTACTGCAACTGGATGGGAGATATGAGAATATTGTGTAATGTAAGATGGAAGTTTTATGTTAATTGAAATCTTAAAAGCCCGGCTAAAATGTTATCGTTTTTTTCTAATTTAATAAAGTTGTGAAGTTTTAAAACGTACAGTTAATTGACCCAGACGCGCTCGCCAGGACGAATTGTTTTTTTTATACTTGCATATTTATCCAAAAATTTACATTTTAATGATGCCCTGCACTTCTGCATCGTAACAAATATCTTCGAAAAGCAATTTTTATAAAATACAAAAACCGCTGTACATCCTTTAACAAAATACTTTCTCAAAGATGAATATATTTAATATTATTATATTATTAACTGAATACAATTATAAAAATACGCAACCAATTGAAATAACGAAAAAATTGGATTCGAAATAAATCAGCAACCTATCGTAGAACCAGAGTAAAAGGGCATCATGAAAAATGCATCCTTGAGACTTTCTTTGCTCATCTCCGGCGCGCGCGAATTCTTTTGTCCATCTTTCAACGAGAACGTCTCGAGGACCTTATACTCTCCACCGCTCCTCGATGCCCGCACATTCAAAAGTAGCCCTCTCACATATATCTCCTATATACCTACAGCCAGATCTCTGGAAGCGCGCCTATACACGTAAAAACTGCTCAAGCCCTCGAGCGTCCGATCATCAGTCGGCCTTCTCATTTTGTCGAAGGCGTAACGAATATGCTGGCAGCGATTTTTCGGCGGCGGGAGCAAGAAAAAGGTGGCCGGAATCGCGCGGAGGATGGAAAAAGCGGACAATGTAGCTGCGTATACATACAGAAGAGCCGACAGAGAAGCGACAAAGGCGCCTTGGCTGCGCTCTCTCGACGGGCGCGTATACAGGGGCTACCTGCTGCGAGAGCCGGTACACTTGATTTTCCATCGGCTCGGAAATTTCGGAGGTGCGAGACAAATGGGCCGGGGGCTACTCATCGCCTTTTTTTCTCCGAAAGCTGCGCGCCTTGGTGCTGTGAGTGTGTTATAGTTGGGAGATTGCAGGGCTCCGGGCGTTGCGATGTTTGATTGACGAGTCGAACGGATTGCGGACCTTTCAGAGGGTGATGATGACGACTGTTTTCTTTTTTTTTGAGAGAGAGAGACAGTGTCAATGCGGTTTTATGTAGGTGGTGGAGGTGAATAATTGGAACTGTGCGAAGCGTTGTGGGTGGCTGGTGTAGATGAGTATAGATCTACGGCGGTTATTATGTCGAAGACGGCTAGCTGCAGGCTATAATGTGGGAGATTCGCTTCGAGGCGTGTAATTCGAAATTGATTGTCCTCGAAATGCGAGTGTCGTTCTAGGAAAGTTATTATTGCACTTTAATTTATTTTATATGAATTGTTAGTCCCTCTACTATATAATATTTTGTTTTTTTTTTAAATTTAGATCTTTTCATGTAAAGTTTTGAATGTGCCAAGTTTGTGATTTACGCAAAAATTTGATATAGTGCTAAGAACGTTCTTAGCACACAATTTTTTTTATTAGCACTCTACTGTTTCAATTGATAATGTGTAATCATTCTCTAATAAATTTTTAAATAGTATAAATTTGTTATAGAAACAAATGATTAGTACATTTATAACATCTTCTTAAAAAATAATTGATGAACAGAAGCAAAATTCATCCTCTCCCAGCAATCCATTCAATATAACCATCCCGATAAAAAAGCAAACAATAGCTCGGCTCGTCGAATCAGACAAAGTTTATCCATTTCTTGCATCAAAATCTCCAGCCAGCAGCGGTATCATTACCTCCCTTAGATAAAAACCAGCCCTACCCAAGCGTAACTCCGTAGCCTATCATCTCCCTGCGCTCATTACACAATCCCCAAAAAAAAACGCATCCCCGGCCCTGCGCACCTTCGCCAAAAGCAAAGCGCATAATAAAGCCTCCGTAGCGCATCAACGCCGATAAAAATCCCCTTTCAAAAAGTCGGCAGACAATTAAATTAGCCATTGTTGTTGAGCGAGGCCGACGAGCTCCTCGATTGCAAAAAGTCAGCGCACAGGCGCGAAAGGAGAAGCAGGAATACGCTGCTCTGATGCCGACACGGCGCGCAAGAAAGAAGAGAGAAGGAAAAGAGAGAAAGAGAGAGAGAGCGTGGAATGGGAGATTGATCGCTCGGAGCCCTGGGAGCGCATCAAAAACTCGTCCGCGGCTTCTTCGCGCGCACCGCGAATTCCGAATTCTCGGGGAGGAAGAGAGAGAGAGAGAGAAAAAACCGAGGGAGGATGCAGCGAACCTACATTGCCGCCTCGTCCGGCTTTTTTTCTTGGACGTTTCGTCCTCCTCAGCGGCGGCCTTGCCGAATGCAAGTGGACAGCCAGTGCGACTCGTTGACTCGTTATTTCGGCTGCTCGCTTCTGTTTTTGCTGCTCTTGTTTTCTGTATATCGAGGGCTCGCTTTTTCATCGGTCCCCTCCTGTCCGCTCGCAATTTTGGTAGGTTTTGCGCGCGGACGCAGAAGGCTTATTTCTTTGTTTATCGCGCGCCGCGTGTAATGACGATTCGTGTTGGAGAGGGTCTTTTTGTTGGGCGGTGTATATAGGGGAATGACGGAAAGCTTTTTTGCAAGGATTGAAGAGTGCGGCTTCTATAATAATGCCAGATTCTCGCTGATGCTTTGAATTCTGTCTTTTATATGCCGTGTTGGTTTTTTGAGCTGGGAGCTGGCTTGCTGCGGATATGAGTGCAATAATTTTTTGTTGCATTAGTTGGAGTACAAGTTAGAGTTTGGGAAATCATAATGAAGTAGCCAGAAATTAACTTTCAAAGTATAAGCTATTACTCTCGAAATGTATTAAGCTTATAAAAGTTTAAAAATTTACATTTTGAACACATACAGTTCCTACCTGACAGAAACTAAAAAAAAGCAATACAGTCTTACTATAACATCTCTAAGAATACCTATCACGCAAACCTGCAAACATAAAGAAACCGCAAAATATATATATCAAATGACTTTATTCATCCTTCCTTTGATCGCTGAAATCATAAAGAAGCGAGTACAATTCACTTCTCAAGAATATTTCGGCAGCGCATTATTAAAGGCCCGGGCTTTCAGAAACTCCAAGTGTATCGGGCAATATCGCGAGCGTGTCAATTAGTTCCGGATTCCGAGCCGGCGGAATTTCCTTTGATTCGCATTTCGTGCGCGCGCGCTGCCCACACGCGCGTATTATAGCCTTCTTCGTAGAAGAGAAGCAAAAGAAGGAGGGGAAAAAAAGGGTCCGCGTGGAGGGAAAAAAAAGAGGACTTCTCCGCAGAGCGAGCGCGAACAAGAACTTTGCTCTTCTATAGTCGCGCGAATTGTATACCTGCTGTGTACAGAGAGAGAGAGAGAAAGATTTTCTTTTTCTATGGAGTAGCGAGAGGACGGAAGACCACCCTCCTGCGGATTACGGCTTGGGCCTCTCTTTGCGCAAGGGGCTCCTCCTACGTTTGAGGATGAGAGAGGGAAAGACTGGAGGTAAGATTCGGTAATGCTCTTCAGCTTCTTTGGATACTTACGTCATCGCTCGTGTTTTCTGAGAGTGAGAGAGAGAAAGAGAGAGATACATGCTAATTCGAGAAATTTGTCCGAGCTAGGGGAAGATGCGGGCAATGTGGAGGACTGTTGAGTTTTTTTATTCGTGAGAAAGATTATTATTTGTTAAAATTCAAAACATTATTTTCACTTAATTCAAATTTCATTGCTTATCGATTCTTTTTAAAAAGATAAATTCTTCGATTTTCCAATTCAACTTGCTTGAATCTATTTTGAAAAAATTTTTTTGAAATATTATTTAAAACAAATATCTCATTAAACGAAAATGATCATCAACCTCTAATCGTTATGAAATTTTTTTAAATCCATCTAATGGAACAAAAATTTTTAATAATCACATTGATTAATTTATTTTAAACTTAAATTGGACACAAAGCAATTATAGTAACGCAGCAAAGAGAGCTAGAACAGAAGAAAGAAATATACAACGTTGAATATTCAAGACACGAAGAAAGCACGGCGGCGCAGCAAATCGCTCTTACAAAGTAAATGACAACTATAAAACCAAGAGATCGCTCAGAAAAAACGTAATAAGCCCGCACGGCGCACAATGAACGTACATAAGCATCCCGTCTTGCTCGGCCTTAAAAAGGCCATAAATCTCCGAAGCCAGCAGTGCAGCGCCACAGTAAAGTATAAAATTCAAAAACAATATCCATAATGATTTTATAGTAATTTGAGCTCGGAGCCAGGTCGATTTCCATCCCCAATAATCGTGAGCGTCTGCGCCGCGCGCGGCACAAAGTCAAAGCCGCTCGCGCTTGCGGAGCTATAAGTACAAAAGAGAGCAAAAACGAAAGAAGAACTCGCTCGCTCTCTCAGCGCGCGGAGTAGTTCGCGTCACGCTAAATTATTTCCTCCAATAACAAAAAGGACATCATCATCAGGGTGCATGCGAGTAGGGCCGAGGATAATTCAGAATGAAAACCTAAGATTAAGCCTCTGCTATTCCTTTTTTGCTCGCTTGCGCGCGCCCTTTCCAGTCTCCCTCGTGGCGCGAAGACGAAGCTAAACGCCGCCAACACTTGTGTGTGTATATATATGCGCTGATGCGAGTAGAGGAGCAAGAGGAAGGCGAAATGAGAAGAGGGAGAGAGAGGAAAAGACAGAGAAGATCACAGACGCAGTTGTGCGCGCGCGACAGCGCGAGAGAGAGAGATGATCAGGCGTAATTGCAGGGACGGTGGGTGGTTGGGGGAACGCGGGCGTACGAACAAAGGGAGAAAGATGAGAGTTTTGCTTTCTTTTTTTTAGGAAGGGCCGTTGTTGTTGTTATTGTTTAGATGGTGGCCTGTAACGTGTGTACGCTGCTAGTATTTTTTTGAGGGCTGAAGCTACTTTCATGTCGGGTTTATGTAGAACAAAAAAATTTTCGGGGGAATCATTATAATTACTTTTTAATAATCCATATGAATTTGTGAATTAAAATCTATATCAAGTGTCAGAAAAGCGACCTGAATCTCCACAGCTTAACGATTAAAACATCAATCACCGCCGCCAGCAAATTAACCGTTTATTTGATCACGATTTCAAAATCCCAGCATCATTAATTACACCCAACCTGATAAAGCAATAAAGTAATAAGCCATATAATACCGCAAAAACAAGCGAACAAAATCCCCGCTTAATTGGCTCTACTTATAAATTATTAAATTTCTTCTCAATCACAGCGCACCTCTGGGCCGTAAACATCTTAGCGGCGTCAATGGCGCCAATGAGAAGAGCAAGAGCTTAAGCGCTAAGCGGAAAATGCAAATCGCGTGAGAGAGCGTTAAGCGTCGATTGAAACGTTCCAGTCGACGTCGCGCGTGCGTTACGTTTTTTGCGCTTGTATTTTAAATTAGATAACTGCTTTATATTTATTATCATTGGGTAATCATTAGTTTTTCATGCTGAATATAATCAAATGTTAATTATACCGAGCGGAGTATTTTATTTTACAAAGACATTCCTGCGCGACGGGCTTCATTATAATTAATATAACTAACGACTTCCTTATTCAACTGCGAAAAGCATATGGGGGCAGGTACGCGTGAAACAATGCGATTGAACAGTCGGTAAAACATAATGAAAAAATTAGATGAACAAGTGCGCAGCGGCAATTAATGCCCCTGAATAATTATGTTTTATTCGTTTCGAACGTACATACAAATAAGTCAGCGCGTATGCGCTTATAATTTGTCATTGCGTTTTCCGGCCGCCAGTGCGTATAAATTTTCTCATCAGATAATCGGGGATTACAATGTTTCCGAGCGTGCACGCTTGGAAATTACGCGGGCCGCTCGGTTTTATGCATCTTTCATATCTCTCTAATAACGGCCGATATTTTTTCTTCCGCGCGCTTGAACGTGCTTATCATACATAATGCGTGTATGAATATGAAAATTCCATGTGTTTTAAGAGCATTTACGAAGGCGTTGGATCAAGTAATGTACGTACATCGCAAATAAGCGAGCAATTATTTTCGTATGTATTATAGGAAAAAGTATAATTTTGGATATTGAATGAATCTCACTGTCATTACACGCATTTCCAAAGCCTTTCCAAATGCTCAAAAGATGAAGACTTCGTAATTTTTCTATGAACCGCAATCAACTGTATAGGTTTTTCCATCGCCCAGCATCACCCTCAAAAAATAACCCAGAATCTTCGAAACTAGCAAGCTCAAATCCACCTCCCGCGGCAAATAAGATCTCAGCAGCTCCCCTCAGAACTCCACCGCCGAGACGTCCTCTAATTGCAGTCTTAAAATCAAGTGCCAATCACGCTGCCCTCGCCGCGCGAGCTGCATCAGAGCGCCCTTTCTCCCTCTCTCTCTCTCCTCCTCCGTCGACGAAAAATGACGAAGTAAAGACAGCAGCTCTCTCTCTTCCTCTCCACCGAGCAGCTAGAACGAAGAAAAGGATGTATATAGTAGACAGAGGCACGATAAAGGCAGCGAGCGCGCAGGCGAGGGAAGCGGCGAGAGAGCGGCTCATCAAAGGGGATTGTAATTAGCCGCGCATGTGCCGCCACCGCCGCAGCCGCCGTCATGCCAGAGCGAGCAGCGGTAGCCCCGCCGCTGCAGTCCTATATATACTGCAGAGAGCTCGAAGCTTTTTATGCACCGGCGCGCGAGCGCGCGGATATTTTGCTATGCCGCTGCTCCTCGTTTTTACGAGCAAAAAGGGCTTCCGTGTATGCGTGTATGTGTGGACGTATGCGTGAGTGTGTGCATGTCGCAGGAGGAATTCTACAAGAGGGACGTGCCGATGTATCTGGGGACGAGATGACGGGGGAATAAACGTTTTTCTGAGAGCTCTGTTGCTTCAAGCGTGTTGGCCTTTTGCGGACAATTCATGTGGATCGTGTGGGTTTTTTGTCTTTTTAGAGGCCGATGGATAATTGCGCGAAACGTTATGGTATATTGTTTCAGCTTTATCAGCAGTTTGTATACTTTTCGATTGATTTTATTTCGTAGATAATTGTTTCTTTGAGTCACTCTTTGTACAAGTTTCCCAAAAGAAGACGTGCATAATATCTTTATTTATTAAAATTATTACATCGAATTTTTCTCCTCGCGCTCCCGAGGCATGTAATTTCAACGTTTTTCATCTTCACGGCTGATTATTATGCAGGCCCATCCTGCGTATTCCTGTAATATTAACCGCCAATTTCAATTCATAAATAAATTTAATGAAAAAGAAAAAAAAATGTAATTTCACACGCATAACCAATTATAAAGTCAATTTCTTCCAAAGGCCTACCTCTAGTACAACCGACATCACAACCTGAGCGAATACATTAGCACGGAAAAATGTTTTTAATTAAAATTCTATATTCCTCGAGCAGGTAATTTTTCAATAACGAGGCCAAAAAGCGTGAAGCTCACTGCACGCATTTATCACTGTAGGTGCAGCTAGCCGCGTTCTACTATTATTCAACGATCAACTGACCGTTCGATTAATCTCGAAAAGGCCTTTATCAATAAAATTAAGCCGTTACTTGGGCATGAAGCAATCGCAGAAATACGCGTGTACCTATATACATATTTAAAAGTTTTAATACCTACCTGCGGCTTTATAATAAAACCCAAAAATTCAATTTGCCAGGGCCAAACAAAAGCTCACCTCGGCCCAGATCGCGCAGAAGAAGAACAAAACAACGAGAAGAAGAGAAAAAAAAGCCGAGACGGCGGGGATAAAAGCCGCGTGCGCGCGCAGCTCAAATATTCATTACATTTCATAAATTAATCGACTACCGGTCGAAAAGCACTCAAGGGCAGGTGCTCGCCCGCTCGCTCGCGAGTCCACCTCCTCCATTAAATTCGAATATTCGACACGCGGGATAAAAAGCGCGAGCGGATGGAAATATAAGAGCGAAGGGTGAGAGAGAGAGAGAGAAAGAGCGGTCCGGCGCAATTCATTAAAAGCGCCGTGGGCAAGAAAAGGAACGACTGCTCCTCTCTCTCTCTCTC
>JAPYZA010005400.1:0-13168 GCA_030522685.1 Eupelmus azureus
CGAAAAGAAAAAGAATCATTACGCCCGGCGCTCAGCAACCACTCCACTTTTCCCAGCGCACCTCTGCTAAAAATTCCACGAGTTCGCCTTTTTCCAGCCGAAAATCATTCTCTCCCTCTTTCTTCCTCTCTCCATCCTCCATCTCCACATCTCCGTCGTCGTCCCTTTTGTTTACACAGGCGAAAACTCCGCGAGCCCAAAACCAGCGCCGCTGTTTCTTTCAACTTTTCCAGACGCCCGCAGTCGCCGGCAAATAAACAATTCAAGCCCCCGTCGGCTCGCGCACGTTTTATTTAAAAAAAAAGCGCCCGCGCGGCTGACCCAATTTCCCCCGCTTGCCATTCAAACGTCCCGATTCGGATAATGCAGCCCGGCACATTGTGCGTAATGCGACTTATTAATTCGTCCCAGTTGAGCTCGTCTTTCCCGGCGCGTCGATTAATCATCGGCGATAAGCGCGCGGAGATTGAGCGCGTCGAAAGATTCTCGGTAGAGTGACGCGCTCGCTAAAAAGTGTCGCACGTGGCCGGCGCGTAATCGCTTTTACCTGGCCGCTCGCCGAGCTTCCGGGCAGCGAGTGACTAATGCCGATAGCGGAACTCTCCTTTTTTTTCTTCGGATAAGCGCTGCTTCATCGGCGCGTTCGTTGCGTGGATATTTCGGGGAAGGCGGATTCGAGTTTGGATGCGGTTTATATAGTGGGTTGATCGGGAGAGTTTGGGCGCGAGAATATGAGCGGATTTCGGAGAAAAAAGGGGAGCGATGGACGGTGCTAGTTAATAATTGAGTGGGAAAAGTTGGTTTTAAAGTTTAGTGTGGATTTTGAAAATTGCTTGTTTTTCTGAAATGAAAATATTTATGAGACGTGCGTTGATAAATAGTTTGTTAATTTTTTTACTTATCATTTACTATCTTTATTTACTTTTCAAACTTATTAAAACTTTGCTAAGTATTTTGGAGAACGATTATTTATATTTTTTAGCGTGCACGTCGATATAATTATAAATATCTTCATATAATGCAGCATTAAAAACTTAAAATCCATTTAGCATTTTTAATTACAGAAATTAAAAATGTTAGATGAGAAGGTGTGCCTCGTTGAAATTTTATATAATTATAACTTCAGTCATGTAGAAATTCCGTGACTAGAGTTATGCAGTAAATCTATGACAAGGTAGTCGTATGAATTAGGAATCCTAAGTACCCCTTCATTTACTGCTACCGTTACGTATACGCGTTTCTGTAAAACATAAACGCTCGGTGGGAAAAGTTTTAAAGCTGAGTATAAAGAAAGCTTAAGCTTTGAAAAATTTGCACCGTCTGCAGTGTATGTTTAATTAAAATCAAGTTAAACGAGTTTCAATTAAATTTATATTTCGTTGCGATGCTCTTTTTAGCGATATAGTAAATTAGTTATCGATGACCCGAGCAAGAAAAATAAATATTTATTAAACGAATTAACGCGGGTACGAACTGTATTTTTAGCTCAGTCGCTAACGCGACACACGTACGTGGTTGGACAGTATCGATTTTACAGCAACTGAAAGCTATTCATTTCTCTTCAAATAAATAAAATAAAATTCGCCCAACTTTATAAACCAAATTAAACAACACCACCAACCTATAGCAGCACACCACAACTCAAAAAACCCACCATTATAAAACACACTACGATTCTACCTCAAACCCAAACACCACTTCACAAACCAATGAATGAAATTACACACTCAAAAGATCGCACGCTCCTAAACCGCGTCTTCCGACAATCTCAGAAAGGAAAAAAAAAACGCAGTCGTCGCAATAACACCGCGACCCGAATCCACCTCGTCTCCACTTACTCCGCACTCCTCTCCCACAGAAAACCGCGAACGTCCGCACGTTCGCGAGCCGCGCAAAAATCGAGCGCGCGACACAGAGCCGAAAAAAAAGAGGCTTTAGAAAGGGAGAGCGAAGAAACGAGGGCGAGAATTGTGTATTCGCGCGCGAGGGTGGAACGCGCGCCGGGAATTCGGGCAGGGTTGCCGGCGCCACGCGGGGGCGGTGTGGCTGTGGGTGTATATGTAAGAGGCTCTGCGACGCTGCGCGCGTTCTGGCTTTAAAGCCGGAGGGTATATATACAGTCGTGGCTTTTCAATTTAATCGGTTTGATTGGCCGACGTTTATTGGTGTTGGAAAAGAGAGCTGAGTATGAGTGGGTATGTTGCTTGGGCTGTGGATTTAATTATGCGGGCGGATGGTTGGGAGAGTCGTTTTTGGAGCGCTGAGGAATTTGGAGGAGAGAGGTGGCTTTATTAGGGGACTGGGGTGCGTTTTGTTATTGACCGCGCGCGCGCGGTTGTTTTGGGATGGATTGTAAATTATTGGACATGGTAACTTGCTGGTGGTAACAGCATATAGAAAAAGTCATTATTTCAAAGGAACTTGTCAGTGGTAAAACTAGAAATAAACGAATATATCCATTCTCGTTTTGCCTAACGCCTACACGAAAAATGTCTCGTATCATTCTTAGTTTGCAAACAAAATTCTCGCGAGCTGTTAAATTTTAGTTTGCACGTCCTAATTAACACCGTCTCTGCATAGTCTAATTGTAACGTAGCGCTTCAAACTTAATACGCGTCCTAATTCTGAAATTAACAGTTATGTATGTCAACGACGCTCGCAACCGAAATTGCATTAACATTTTATTTGCAATCGTTTAATATTTATCCGCTCCCGCTAACTGCTCCTTCGATTTCCATAAAACTCCGCTCTGACGAAATCGAAAAACAATGCTTGTCATAATTCCCCTCGAAAACATCTCACACGACGACGTCTAAATATTTATAAAAACAAATTAGCACACAAACCCCGCTCAACCACAGTAACAATTCCGCGCGCATCTGTCAACGAAAGAACCGCTTCATCCGCTCGAGTGCACAAATCACCTTAATTTTTTCATCCTCCCAGCAAAAGCAAAAGAAAAAAAAGCGAAGAAACAGTCCCCTAGGCCGAGCTTCGTCCCCCGAAACGTTAAACCCAAGGCGCGCAGTAAAAAGGAGCATCGCCTCGGCCTACGCTCGGCCGCAAGCCGGTATACACACACACAAGGGCTGGGATCGGGGCCGAAGGAAAGTCAATCCGAGGGGAGCCCAGGCAGTAAAATTGCACGCTCTGGGCAATTCGAGCTCTCTCCCTCCACTCTCTCCTCTGCTCTGTGTGGCTATATATCGAACCGTTCGCGCGCGCGCACGACTCACCTATTTAATTAGCAGCGCGCCGAGTAGCACACGCGGTATCCATATGTTCTCCAGGCTTTATAGCGGGGATCGGGTGACTCAGGGGTAAAGCCTTATACGAGCCTGTAGTAGCCGTCACCTTAGACCCAAGGACAGACACACACAGGCCAGCGCAAGCGCTCCTTCTTCTTCCGCCTTGCAAAATGTATTCTCTCGTCTGTGCAGACCACGCGGATGTGCGCGCAATGCCGTTTGTAGGCCTTCCGCATTTCTCGCGGGCTCTGTAAGAGACTTTCCGTACGCGCTGCAGGCTTGGCTTTATTCTTTGGAGGAAATGAAGGTGTGTTTGGTTGGCAGAGTGGAGGTGCTTTTGAGAGAAAATGATGTTGGTTGCTTGTGGTTTTGTTGGAGGAAAGGTCGCGGCGAGTGCTCGATTGCTGATAGAGTTCTATTTGGGGATGCCTGATTGTTCTTTCAATGTCGTTTATTTTAAGGTTCGCGTTTGCTTCGCGGACAATGGGACTTGGAATACTTGCTTCTCTCCATTACTTTTTTTTTAATTTTTCGTGTTTATTGTGTTAATTAATGTTATAGAAATCTAAGAAATTCATTTAAAAATTGTATACTTTGCAAAACAAAAAAATATATAAAAAAATTATTTTATAAATTATAGTCATTTTGATAATTGAAACTGCAGCAAGATCCGTGTTTAACCAAGCACACTTAATAAACGGCATCCAATTTCACAAAATGCTTGGCGTTAAAAGTTTCAACTGCTTCGCCAAAAAGTTGTCAGCTACTGTGCTTCAAACGAGTTCCGGTCAACGAACCGTACAGCTCGCCGTCGAACTTTTCTAATTTCCCTTATTAACTGACTATCGATTCGCCGTTGAATTCCGTAACTTTGAATCATTCCGCAAATACCACAAACTAGTGTATCGACAAATAGTCCTTCTTAAAACTATAATCGCTCTTGAGGAGCATTTTCAAATTTACGGCTCTCGGCGTCTAAGTACGATAAATTACTGTTTTGATTGCATTAATTAATTGAGACGCTCTTTTCTCTATAATTTTCCGCGCAGTTACCGTGCAATTTGTTAACAATATATAATATATAAATAACTGGTTAATGGCATAGTCCGTACAATGAGAGAGCTATTCTAGGATAGCATGCAGCACGCGAGGACAGTGCAGCTGTATACTTTTTCGAAAAATACAATGCAGACATAAAACGGGTTGTAAAAATGCTCTCCTTGGCATATCTTGCTCGAGATATCGATATTCCCAGAATAAAGAATAAAAATTCAAATGCGGGTTTGGAAGAAAAATGTTTTATTATCGTTTTATTTATTTTCGTACAAGTGTCTGGAGACTTGAACTTTTTCCAGCTTGCGGTTAACGTTACGTTTCCTCAAAAGTCTGGCTTGTCCTGATCTGTTATCCTTATGGGTCTTGTCTTGGCTTATTCACACTAATTATGACGAATATATTTACATAAATCTAGGATAAATTAGCAATTCAGATATATTCAAGTGTTTTAACGTTTTTTATATTTTGAAATTTGAATGCTGCGAGTGGAGTTTCTTAAAACGTTGAATAATGAAGTCCTTAACTGCAACTTCCATTAGGACGTTAGGCTTTGATCTGTGTGTAATGCGCTAAAAAAGCAGATTTATAAATACGTAAAGTAGGGCAAAATGCCCCGGTAAATGACCGGCTAAAGCTTCGATAACGAGCAGGTTGCTGCTGTGGCTTGAAAAGATTTTCCTAAATGGATTTGATGCTAGTAATTTTTAGCATCACAACGAGAAAGGTTAAATGAATGGTTTGAGCTTGTAGGTATATTCTGATTAAAGTCTTAGGCTAACATTTACAAAACACTTATACATTATAAAGTCAAAGCATCCATTACAATTCTTATTTGATAAATTGGAAAAATATTTTTTTTTTGATACTGTAAACATTGGGTCCAAATTTCTTTCATTTCCTAATAAATATCATTTTCATCTTAGACCCATTCTGCTATAACTCCCTCTTAAAAAAAAAAAAAAAATCAGCGTAATAAAACCAGCCACTCAAAGCACTACAAACGAAAGACGACACGCAGATCCGCAATCGCGAGAGCAGAACCAGCTTAACTAATACCTCGCCGGAGGGGGATCGACCGACGAGCGCCTTATATCAACGCGGCGCACGCGTAACGACGTCACTCGTCATTAACTTTCTCGTTCTATTAATCAGTTGCTCTCCCGGCTTAGCCAGCGAGTCGTGCGCGCGCGAAGCTGAGGCAAAGCAGCCCGCGCACGCGTATATAGATAACGAATTCACGCAGGTGCAGCTGGCTCTCTTCGCGAACTTTTCAGAGCATAAAGCGAGAGGAGAGCCCGGGTAAATTAACGCGCCCGCGCAGGCCGGCCATTATTATAATTATTACGTTATGCAAGTTCCGCAGGCCGGCCGAGTTTCAGCTTACGCAGAGCTAGAGGGCCTCGCTTGGATAGGAGCGTTTAAAGGTGCCGATTCGCGCGTAACGGCTCTTGCCTCGATCCGTCTTCAGCGTGACATTGCGTCTTTGGCCTTTTGGAGCTGCTAGCTGGCTGCAGTGCGAGGCTCTTGCGAGAGCGCGGATGTATAGCTGTGTAACGGAGGCTGCGATTGGATTATTATGGTTGGGAGCGAAAACGCTTTGTGGGGTTTGAGCGCTTGGGGAGGTCACGCGAGGTTCTGGCTTCGCTTGGCGGATGAAGGGTTAAGGAGGTTCTTTTAGGATGCGGGATTACTGTGGTGAGGCGGGTGTAATGACGGAGAAGGATGCTTGATTTTATGCTTTGCGTAAGCGGTAAGGGGATTTGAGAAGTCGAGTTTGATGGATGAGTTTGGGATATAGCGGTGGCACTTTATTGAAGATTTGACGCTGTGTTTAATTTTGTGTATTAAATAGCCAGTTTTTTTTATCTGTAGATGATTCTTTTACATTTCAACAGATTTAGTGTCAAACCGTGTCTGGTAAACGGCAACAGGCAGCTCTTATTACACATGGTTTTTTTCGAATTCGCGCAGCAGAAACAGATGCATAACAACGTAAACCGCGCGAACTGCACTCTCTGCGTTAAAAAATATTTCCCTTGCGCATCAGCGTTTCATATACAAATGCAAAATCCGAGGCTCTCCCAATAAACAAAAAATCCACTCTCTCTCTCTCTCTCCATACGCGCTCGAAAGATGAAAAAGCCCGATAAGCTTTTACGAAACACCAACGCCGCCGGCTGACGCACGAAAAAGTATATTTTCCTCTACTCCCCTCTCTCGCAAAAACAAAACCCCCCTGTGCCATTCAAAATCACGGCTCTCAAGCCTAGAGTAGAAAACGCGTCGCGCGGGGGCAGTTATGCATACAGCCACACACAGCGAGCAGCGCCGAAGACTGGCTTTTCTCTCTCTCTCCCCCCCCCTTTTTTTCTATGCGCTCGTTTGCGCCTCGAATGACCGAACGAGCGAACGCCTTCAAGAGCCTCGCTCTTTCATCGAGAGAGCTTTTTTGCTCCCGCGACGCCTTTGGTGCGCGCTTTATGGAGCCGAGCGCGCGAGCGCGCAGAGCGAGCTAGGCCTCGAGTTATTCGCTGGAAACGCTCATTGAATCGAGTTAAGTGTATAAGAGAGCGCCGCGAGGGCCGAGAAAACTGGGTTGATCCAGACGCTTCTCTGTCTGCTCAGTCTCTATAGCTATATACGCGCACGCGCATCGCCTAACCATATAACCCACGTCGCACTTAGATTTTGCGGAATGCGAAATACGCGCGGGCTAAATAGACGGCGCGTGCCGGCTCTCTGTATACGTATACCAACTTGGAATTGGGTCAAGTGCTTTTTTAGCGCCGCCGTTAATGCGATGAATGGCTTCTATATAAGCGCAAACGCTTGTGTATATCGACTGGCTGTACTATGAAAAATGACGAGGGAAATTGGCAGCTTAGACGCGGCTTATCGGCCAGGTGGGATCTGTTAGCCCGCGCGCGCGCGGCTTTGTTCCACTTGCGGGATTTTATTTCGCACGCGCGCGCGCGGAAGCCAGCTATCCGCTGCTACTGCTTTTCTTTGACGGTCGCGCTGAGGTCAGAAGCGCGCGGTGCTGTGCTATAACGCCAGAAGTAGGTGGACTTGATTTTGCCGCTGATAAAAGGGGAGTTGCTTTCACGAAAAGCTTTTCACACGTTGTACGATGCGGTTGTTGAGAGATGGAGGTGTGCGCGAGGTGTGGACTAGATATCGAGAGGTCGATTTTTTTTGCGTGGAATAATTATGGTTTTACGGAGGGTTGATGGGAGTGTTATTAAGGATTATTATTTGAATGAGATGCTGGTTGTTAGATGGTAATTTATTCGCTGGTAAACAATGTATACATGACAAACGTGTTTGCTGTGGTAGTATAATCGCTTCTTATCGTAAACCGCGAATAATATGATAATTTGCAAGAAATAAAATAACCGTCCGGCACTCGCTTCCCTCGAGATAAGTCGCTTATAAAAATATGCGCGCAACGATAAAAATAACGACGGCGTTTAAAAAAGGATCTATAGTTTTCTAGAAGCACAGACACCCACAGACGCTATCTTGGGAACAAATCGGATTCACCTTCCACTCCTTACAGTGGCAACTGTTACATACGTCCGTGTAAATCATCGCGTTAATGAGCAGCGAGATAATGACCTAACATTTTACGCGCTTTCATTATAATAATTACGCAGGCGTATTACAATCATCCCGGAGAAAGTAACAAAAACACGGAACGAGCCTATATAGATACTCGCTGTTTTCACCTACTCGCCTCAACTATACACAGTTACGCGCGAAACTTCCGCTTATAAAATCCAACAAAAGCTTGAAAATCCTGCTAAACCTCGGAAACGTAATCTACTCCGGTCCGTAAGTTACTCCAGCATAGCTGAAACATAAACACAACAGCTGCAGTTTCCCACTACTCTCGCGAGCCTATACTCTCTTTCTAGGCTCTCGCTTGGGGGAACCCCTTCACTTCTCTCTCCTCTCAGTCAAAGGAAAAAAGCATCCGCCGAGCGATCTGCGCTTATGCCTTCCTCTCCTCTCTCAAACGCGAAATATCCGCTGAAAAGTGCGCATCGTCCGCGCTTATACGTTCGAGCATATACCGCGCGCGACGATTGTATTATATGAGGCATACCGGAAGTCGCGGCTGAAACGGCGAGAGAGAGAGAGAGAGAGACACACAGCTTGCTCTGCGAGAGAGCGTGAAAAAGAGAGAGGGAGAGCGCTGAGAGAAGGGAAGTCGCCTGATACCGAGCGGCCGCTCGCGCCGCCACATCCCATTTTCATCCTGTTTGCTCTCGTTTTTCGCGCTCGCTGAATCAGTCATGTTCCGGCGCTGCAGTTTCGAGTAGCGATCCTGGCCCGCGCGCTATGTCGACCAGCTGATGCTGTACGCGCTTACGCGCGCCTCTACTTATATGCTTGTGCCTACTACTGTGCGCGCGTGCTGTGTATATATAGTGCAGAAGGAGAGTAACGTTAGAAGTGCATCATGAACGCGTTCCGTTCGAGCGGCCTCTACCAGATGCGGCTCAGCGGCGAGGAGTCGAGGCGCTCGCGCGCCAGGCTGCAGGCGGCTCGCTCGGTCGACTCTTCGTTTCTGCACGAGGCGGCGGCGACGGCCCGCCAAGCCAGCGAGCGCGCCAGTGTTGACGAGCAGCAGTATGCTTATGCCGATTGGAATTGGTAAATTGGGATGATTTTAGATAGGCCAGTGGAGGGGGCATGTGGTTTTTCGAGCTGGGAGAGTTTAATGAGCTTGTTTTTGCTGCGGCGATGAAGTTTGTTTTCTGCCAACTGTACTTTTTGCTACTCTGTGTATAGTCGTGCTCTTTGTAATGTATGTATCAAGTGAATATTCATGCCCCCGCGGTAGCTGCTGGAAAACCAGGTGTAGCTGCTGTTGAACGCCGGCGCGCGCGCGGAGACGACCTAAAACTGTAGGCGAGGTGAAAGTCGAGATTAAAAATCTGGGCTGCCTGTGCACGACGAATTAATTGTGTATGCGGGAAAAATTGCAAAGGGGAAAACTGACAATTTTCGCGTTAATGTTTGGCTTTCGGAAATCGGAGTAGCGCGCTGTTAAACAGCGAAGGCGTCGGGTTTCGCAGCTCTTGATATATCGGAAAATAATATCCAAAACCCGATCCGTCCGTGTATCTCAACAAGTATCTCAACAAGTACATTCATTTTTCTATTCAATAGACTACGCAGCTCGTTAAAAATTATAATTCCACAGGCTGTGTCTGTAAGCACGTAATAAACTCAGCATGAGCACGCGCATAATAATTGTTTCAAAAGCCCAGGCTTTATTGCATTCTTAGCGTTTTTGCAAAATCAATCTCTGCATCGATCAGTGCATCCAGCGTATCTATTTACATAAACACAAGCGGAGTCGGCTTTCATCGCGCGTAGGCACGCTTATAACGTGGCAATCTAATACCGCGGCCGCGTAAAAAGGCCTTTTTAAAATGATACGGCGAACTTCCGCGCGGCGCGTGGCCTTTTTTTTTAACGCGCAAGATTGCAGGGGCAGCTGTAGAATTTAACGTATCGAAAACAAGTTTTTAACAGGAAAGTAAATAGAGTTATGTAAATTATTTACGATCTTTATTATCGGTTCGCCCCAAGTAAAAACTGTCCTCGCCCGCAGCCCAACCTAAGCTTGTGAAGGTATATATAAACCATTTTTATTGCTGTCTATAAAGAGTGCGGGCACTGAGAATGAGAGAAACCGAAATAAATTGACGGTATTGTCGGTGGGAAGGAAGTTAAGGCATAAGTTTATTATCGTTTTTATTCATCAATAAAAGCGCAGCGAGACATTAAAAGACATTTTGAGCGGCTAATAACCGATGCAGCTCCGTGCTGCACACCCTTAGAATTCAAAATCATTTTCCGGCTGCTAAGCAGTTTTACTGTTAGCCCGTCTGTCAAGCGACGACGCATTGTTCCGACAAGCGCTGCTGTCTGCGCGATGCAAACATAGTTTGAAAGAATAACTAAGGCAACTATGCGTTAGTGTTTGTAGTTTTAGAGTTAAGGCAACGTTTTACCGAGTTTGTCTGCGTCAGAGTTGCGATTCCATTCGGTAAAAACAGTTTTATTCTACTTTAAACAGTTGGGCAGTTTGCTATAGTACTGGTGCTTCAAAGTGTGCGGCTCGAGAAAGCTTACATTCAATGTTGCATGTAATGCAGAGTGCCTATATAGTTACTGTTCACTATAATTTCATTCAGACATTTACATAATGTTCTATACTTCTTCCTGCTTTCGAAATCCGTACGATGTTCATTAACCGTTTAAACGTCTCTTAAGATATTTTAATTTAGACCAGTTTAAATGGCTATTAAAAATTCTGTGAATAAAGGTGGGAATTTCTTATCTTCTTAATCTGGCGACGCTTGATTTGCATCGTTTTTATTCCCAAGTGAAAAAGTTCACTGTACATTTTTTTGTACGTACTATTTTTGTTTTTTAACCAAGTGAATTTTTATATTGAAATTTATATATTTCATATTTTCCTATTAATGTAATATAAAATATTACTACTAAATACTTGTTCAACGCAGATATTCTTAAGTTCGAGTTTTTCAAATGATTTACGCTAAAAAATTTACAAAAGATTTAGAATGAAGCATTAATACAATAATCAAAATACATAAAATTAAAAAAAAAAAGAAAATAAACTAAAATTAAAGAATTAATATGAATTTCTAGACAAAATAGTCTCAACAGGCTCATATCTCCGTTTATTCCATTACTATAGAGAATAAAAAATAAAAGCTCAGAAACGACCCGCCTAACGCAAGCCAACCTTATCTACTTTCAGCGAAGTGAGCATATCGTCGGCGCGTGCCTCGGTGATGGTCTACGACGACATCAACAAAAAATGGGTACCATCCGGCAGCTCGTCCGGCCTCTCCAAGGTCCAGCTCTACCATCACCAGGTCAACAACACATTTCGAGTGGTCGGCCGCAAGCTCCAGGACCACGAGATCGTGATGAACTGCGCGATTCTGCGCGGCCTCAAGTACAACCAGGCGACCGTCACCTTTCACCAGTGGCGCGACAACAAGCAGGTCTACGGCCTCAACTTCTCGAGCAAGGACGACGCCGATGCCTTCGCCAAGGCGATGCTCCAGGCGCTCGACGTAAGTGCCTTTCTTTCTTTCTTTTTTCCTTCTTTTTTCCTTCTTTTAAGACGGGACAAGTGGGTGGAAAATAGCTGGGAATCTGGGTAAAGGGCCGAGTGTCTTGGAAAGGTTGTAAAACGCGAATTGGTCGGATGAAGCTGTGTTTTTCGGGGAACGGGTGTAAAGATGATTTTGAGTTAATTTGATCAAGTGGCTCTTGCATTGGAGCAGATTGTGTTTATAGCTCGAGGCGGTTAAGCGCCTAGGCATTGTTGCGTCAAGTTTCCGACATCAAAGACACTCGATGAGCTTTCGTCTAATTAGCGGGAGGCAGTCGAGCGCGGCTTGAGCGCACTGCTAGATAGGGTTTGATTATAGATTAAAGTAAACGAGCGTTAATTCTAGTGCAACCTAAATAAAAGGCTTTTATTATGCTTTTAAGTTGGTTTTGTGATTTTGTTTTGCTATTATTTTTCTTCATTTTGCGTAGTTAAAATTAATTTTTCGTTAAATTTATTCTTTCTAACAAGAAATGTTGATTTTAAAAGTGAACTGTTTCAAAATTAAAAAGCTCCGTCCGTTTAAATTTTTCCTGTAAATGTACTTCTTTTAAAACTTTCAAGTTGGCAGAACAAAAATAAAACGTTTCTTTTAACTGCAAAGAATAACCTTCACACATCTGCCTTCAGCACTTAAAATATTGATTTTTTTTTCATATTTATCTTTTCCGTCGAGAATCTCTCACTTCATATTTAAAAATTCTTTCTGCAACCTAAAAATACTCCTCAAATGAAAAGGGCTAAACGTGAAATAATATAGTACACATGAAACTCGGTCCCCAACACAAACAAAAATAACCTTACTCAAGTGACAGGCGAAAAAATTGTTAGCTTTCCCGGGCGTAAACAGAGAATGACCTCTTCCACCTAAAAAACCCCCGCTCCAATTTAGAAACCTTTGAAAAACCCGCAATTAGTCCCTCCTCCCAACGAAACGTCCCCCTCCTCATAAATCACTCAATTCCCCCCGTCTTATTTTTCTTAAAAGAAAAAAGAAAAAAAATCCCACCGCATCCTCTCATCGTCAATTTGCACTGTAGCGTTTCTTGCGTTTCTTGCGCTTTCCCCGAACTCGTGTCGCCAATTTCTCGGGGCGTCCAGTCTTTCTCTGCCGAGATCAATTGATTAAACGGCCCACTGTGAGCCGTATTTAACGAGGCGCTAATCCGGACTAATCGATGATGATGCCCCTTCTTCTCGTGTCTTAGGTACTGAGCAACGGGACGAACGTATCGAGGAATCTTGGACCGGCAGTCGCGCCCGTCACCCAGCAGCAGCAGCAGCAGCAGCAGCAGCAGCAGCAACAGCAGCTGCCCTATCAGCAGCAGCAACTCGTGCAGCAGCAGCAGCAGCCGAACGCGCAGTACGAGGAGGATATGGGATATAGGTGAGTTTTGAGAAGTTGATTTTTTGCGAGGTTTATGGTGCGTTGCTCGGGTAAATTAGTGTAGGAGAGGTTTTTTTGCAGATAACGATGGGTGGTGAGGAGATGTGGTTGAGGGAACGATTGGGTATCGAGGGATTGGAGATAGAAGTAATTGGGAGAGGTTGGAGGGAAGACTGAAAGTGAAGTTTGTTAAATATGCTCTCTAAAGTCGAAATAGTGCAAAATGCTCCACTACATAAAAAAAGTGGAATTCCCACTAACAAATAGTAAAAAAATTCACGATTATTTAATTCACTAAATAATCGTGAA
>JAPYZA010005401.1:0-13772 GCA_030522685.1 Eupelmus azureus
CGTTATTTTACGTTATTTGATGTTATTTTACGTTATTTTGGATTAGTTGAGGGGAGGGCAGAGGAGGGGGCGGAGGGGGGGGGGGCTGAGGAGGGGGGGCTGACTCGTTCGCTTTATTTTTATAACTATATAATATAGGGAGATATATATTATTCCACTTTCGACCGAAAGACCACTTTTGGATCTTGAAATGCGGGGTCGAAACAATTTTGCTTCAGAAAAAAAGAACATAAAAATATGTAAATTGAAATTAAATATATATATGATCCAAAAGTGGTCTTTCGGTCGAATATGCAATTATATGCAATTAAAATGTGCAATTAAAATATACAATATAAATAAAATAAAGAATAATTACAAATAGAACATAATATAGTAAGCTTTAAACATATTTTAAACATCAAAATTTTTTTATGTATTTTATTCGTCAATATTTGATATTTTCTAATACGACTATGCAATTCAATTGCCAAAAGTACGCTCACCATTCTCTTGTAGAATTTCATATTTGGCAACACAGGTTTAAGGAGAGGGGAATATAACTCTACGTTCACTCGGTCACAATTCTATCTGCCGGAATGTTCATTTGAATTTTTGAAATTTTATTGAAATATGGTTAGTCACGGCTTTTTTTTACCGTGAGAGAGAGAGAGAGAGAGTGAAACAGAGTATTTTTATAACCTAACCCCAACAAAAATTCAAAAATTCGGATTAACATTCCGGCAGATAGAATTGTGACCGAGTGTACATATGTCTATTATACTTGTTACAACCATAATTTTGACAAAATTTTGACTTTACGTATACGGGGGTGTAAAATAAAATTTTACACCCGCGTATGCGTAAAACGCTATTTTACACTCGCAAAAGAAGGCGTAAAATAGTACAATATGCAACAAGGGGCAAAAGTAGCAGATTTTTCCCGCGGGTGAGTTTACTGCCCGAACAAGAATTTTCTTGTAAGGGCAGTATAATTACCCAAGGGAAAGATCTACTTTTATCCCGTATTGCATATTATAGTATTTTATTCCACTTTCGACCGAAAGACCACGTTTGGATCTTCAAAACGGGGCCGAAACACGGGGTCGAAACAATTTTACTTGAGAAAAAACGAACATAAAAATATGTAAATGGAAATTATAAAAAAAAAATTTATATATATATATCAAACCCATTGCTTTGAGAAAAAAGAATGTAAAAAGATCTATTATACATAAAAATATATAATTTGAAAAAAAAATATATATATAATATGTGTGTAAGTATGTACATATATATAGATATGCATGTGTGTGTATATATATCGATATATATTCCCAATAAGTAGTTTTTAAATTAGCGGGCCGAAAAGTCTTTTCGTCCCGCAAAAAGCGGGCCGAAAATACTTTTGCCCCGCTAACTGATTTTCGGGTAAAGTATGCTACTTTCGCCCCGTATTTCTGGGGCAAAAGTTGGTCTTTTCGGTCGGGTGTGGAATAAACAAATTTTACGCTCCTAGTACCGAAATAGTACATTTCGATACGGGAGCGGAAGACGATTATTTAGCTCCAAAGACGTTTTTCGACCGAGCGAAGCGAGGAAGAAAATTCGAGGGAGATAAAAATCGACTTACGCCCTAGTGTCGAACTATATTTTTCACGGCGAGAACCGAGAAGGAGTGATTTTGAGGTTAGAGTGGTCGAAAAAAATTAATTTTATCATTCTAAACACCTACAGAGTTTGTGGAGTCTTCAAATAAACTATTTCAATAGCATTTTTATTTTAATTATGTTTTGTGTACTGCAGCCACTTAAGGGGACCCAATACCTTTAAAACCTGAAAATTAAAAAGTTTATTATTTTTAATATTTAACTTAATTTTTAAAAAATTAAAATATCTTTTGAAAGTTGAAAAAATTACCTTTAATTTAAGCTATTATAAGTGAATTTTAATGCACCTATTCTCTCCTAATCAGTCAATGAGCCTTCGGATCCAAAATTCCTGCCTCGTAAGCATTTTCTTGGCCAGTTCGATAAAATTAACTTATCTATACGGATTTGGCTTCAGTATTAGTGTCATTCTCGCGTGAATGAGGTGTTTTTTAATTAATTAAAAAAAGTGGTTCAAAGATCTAAAAATCGGGTAAAATTTAATAATTTTTTTAACATTTTTTTATTAAATTGATGTTTTACACTGTAAAACTAAAAAATTTTTGTTTTTCAAAAAACTGTTCATTCACGCGAGAATGGTGAGGATACTGAAGCTAAATCCGTTTGCAAAAATTGCGTGTATGTTACTGTTTTTTAAGAATAACTTTTTCAAATCTTTGTCTACCCTAATTTTTCTTTACGAATTTAGCTTCCTTGTAATTTGCAGAATATGCATCTATTTTTTACCTAAAGCTATAGAACAGAGCTATGAAAAATATAAAAATATATAAAATAAAAATGCATGCACCCACAAGGTTCGGCGCTGATACATTCGAAAAATCCAATTTTTAAGATCACTGATCTTTTTTCGATCGTTACCCAAGCCTATTATTTTGCAGAGATTATCGTACTGTCACTAGAAACAAAATACTTGAATTTTATACAAAAATATTGGCTTTCGATTTTGTGAAAGAACCTCCTTAATTAAGAATCAATCTTAGACTTTTATTATTGATACCGGAAGAAAACAAAACGTGTCGCGTAAGTTACTAATTAAAGTGCTATAACAAAATATAAATTAGTTTAAAATATATTGTTTTATACAATTTTGGTAGTCTTTTAGCTGATGAAATACTTTGCGAAGAGCTAATATTTACATGTGAATTTACAATAACTTTTTTTTAACTTTTCATTCGAAATCGTAATAGTGCCCACATGTATGGACACGAATTTATATAAGAAAATATATACACTAAATGATATATACGTGAACATTTCATGTTCTTAGGAAAAAAGTATAATAGCCGGTCAGAAGAGTTGAAAGAAGCCGGAAAATGAATCATTTATCGTTTTATTTATTCTAAAAGGAATCTAAAATGTACCAAACACAGTATACTCTTGATAGTGAACTTGGTTTTTCTAAATTGGGAACGAAATTGAATTACTTTCACGTTTGAAGGTATCGTAGAAAATTACATATTTCGAGCGTAATTAGAAAAGCGAAGGGTAATTTTCACTTATATTATAGCATTCTTCTTCTGTTCATAAATGAATACTTCTCTTAATCCGTGTCTCGAAAAGCTTGATTTTATTTCTTATTACCATGCGTAAAAAAGAAGCAGTACATTCAGACTTTAGCTGAAGGCAAATATGTAAGTACAATTTAAAGTAGTATTTTATTGAAAAAAAAATTAATAATAATAACCCTCCTTATGAAAGTCACGTAAAAAATCATGTGCAAAATCATGTGAAAATCTGACTTTTTTGTATGCATGAATGTGTATGAGGGTGTGTGGATTCGTGAGTGTAAGTTGGGTTGATATGATTGGATGTGGCTGTATGTCTATGTGTGTAGATGTGTATGGGTGTCTGTGTGTGGGTGGGTGTATGGATCTGTCAGTGTGTGGGTTGGTGTGTATAGTTGTATGCGTGAGTTGAAGTGAGTGGGTATGGATTTTTGTGTAATGTATGTCGATGTGTGGGAGAGAGAATCGGTGTTCAATAATCAGGGTTAAAAAAGAAAAGGTGGCTGTTATAGTACATTGTTTAACGAGTGAGGTATAGTTAGTTGCCAATAAATTACGCAGGCACGAGCTGACGGCATGTGCCTAAGTGTCTTATTAGCAACTATACCAAACGAGTTAAACATAGAATTTTTCATTAAACGTGTTTGTATTCTGTCTGATTAAGATTTGATTATGTGTAAGAAAAATGGAGGATTGCGCAGACTGACACGGCAGCGTGTTATAGGAAAAACAAATCACACTCGGACATGAGCTATGAAAATATCCCACGCCATTCGTAATCGGTTATTTTCCGCACGCGCAATTACATAATCGGACACATTATAATCAAGCAGCGACAAGATACCAGTAAAACAGAATATAACTTCTATAGACTGAAAAAATTCTTGAGGCAATTCAAGACTATAGAAAAATTAGTTTCTTTAAGAATTTATAGATCAAACTTTGAATGGATGTATTTAAAAACAATGATTCGCAAGGTTACCTGATATTTTACAGGGACGGTATTTCAAATAAGAACTTACTTCGTGTAAAGTTTAAAAAAAATGGGCAATGATTTTATTTTTTATGAACAACGAACTAAAGCTGGCGTTCGACCTACGTTTATTCAGTTTGCGATTTAATTCACTGTACGAGGTAAAAAACGTTTCGATATGGAAAATCTTAATTATTTTCATTACTTATTAAGATTGTGTGACATGGACTGAGTTCAAAATTTGGGATATATTTTTAGACGCCAAAATCTAAAGAAAGCCGAAGTATTAGACTTTATTGGTTCTCGAAAAACTGAAAAACTTGAGTTATACATATTTTCAGATTCACTATGTGACGAGCGCCCCTCAGCTACCACAACACGGCACTCCTCGGTACTCTTGCGCAAGTACCGCAGGCGCTGCGCCCCCACTCCTGCCCAAGCGGCGCGCGTATCGCCGATCTTGCGCCGCCGCCGTTGACCGTCGCTATATTTGTAAGCTTATGAGCCAGAGCGCGCGGCTTGAGAGCGCATTCCGTTCGGTGCTCCGACTCGAGCAAGTACTCTCTATCCTGGCGTTCCAGCTAGCGATTGGACTCCTGACCGGAGCCCCGGGCCGTCCTCGCTGTAGCCTCGGCGCTCCGTGATACAGAGTGACAAGCCCTCCCCCGACTTGCCTATCGGCGCTCCGTTGACAAGTTGAGGGGACCTCTCCCCGCCTCGGTGCACCACGACATCGCCGACCGAGGCGTGCTTAACGAGGACCAGGTGCCCCAGGCCTCTCTAACCTTGCCATCGTACACCCCTCCACGACGGTGCTCCGCTGGGAAAGGGTGAGGCCGAGACCGCTTTCATACCTGCCCAATCCGCGTTCCGAGCCTTGTAGTCACGCCATCTATCGGCGCTTCGTTGATGCCTGGCTTGACGACAACTGTACCATTTACCATCGTTGTAAATGAAACAGTCGACTAGCTTCCGATTAGTTTATGTAATATTGATGTGTTAGGTACATTGGGCAACATTCATATAAACCCGCATACACACGTAATCACACACCGATATACCGTACGGTCGTGCATTAGATGTTAATAGAGCTCTCTTGTGTTTTGGTTTCATGCTGCACGCCCAGCAGAGGCTATTTGATAACTTATATTTGTATTTAGTTATCAAGTTCTTTTAATAAAAAATCAATTCAACTTAACATCTGTTCAGCCTAAGTCATTTATCCAGATCCACGAACCCTGTTTCTTGATCCTCCCCGGACCTCGGAAATCCCTCGGCTACATGGCTCCCGAACAGTTTCTCAGAGTCTCTACTGCATAGATTTAAGACTGTATACCGTTACATAGCTCGAGGTTAAGTACACTTGCTAGGTAAAATACAGCGTGTACACTGACACAAGTTTTCTTATACTTGTTCCGCCCGCGACTACTGTATTATAGGAAGATGGTAGGAGTATCGTGGGTATATAACCTGAAGCAACACGAGCTAGTGGCGGAGCTATCAAGTTACCATCTGGACACCGCCGGCACTGTAGTTTTGCTATACCAACGCCTAGTACGTTACGTTAGGGATAACGAATCGGAATTCACCGAGAAATCACAAGACCCGTCAGATTTTGACGAGAATGCCGCGAAGAAGAAGGGAATGGAAAGTGACCCACCGTCCACCAGCACGGATAGTATCCAGGTTCAGACAGAGCGAATCGTATTGATCGAGAATCCGATCTCGGTACACATCAGAATACTCGAAGCCATTCGCAAATGGGGATGCCACTTCAACGGAAGTAATGTATACGCCTTCCTAGAACGTGTGGAGGAAATTTAGAACGATTATCGATTTCCCCGGACTCCTGAGAGGCGATGCCCAGTTATGGTTTTGCAACATCAAATACGAGAATCTGACGTGGACGAATGTTCAGGGACGCTTAAGTTCTTACTTCCTTTCTCCTGGCGAATACCGTAATCTTGACCGTCAGATTAGCAATCCCCGACAAGGCGTAAAATACTCAATCTGCTCGTTTACACTCGCTGTCTCAACGTTAATGAGACGTAGAGGAGGTTATAACCTCGAACACCAGCTTCATACATTGTACTATCAAATGAAGGCAGAATATCGTCAGCACATAAGGCGAGATAAGATCTGTAAACGACATCGTACAGATGGCGGAAGAGTTAGAGGAGACTGTGCGCCAAGTTAGCAAAGAAACTCGAGAATTTAAGCCAGATCCGAAAAATAACGCGATGACGATAGCAAAAACATTCAATCGCAAAGAATGTTGCTGGCGCTGCAAGCAAAGGGTTCACGTCCACAAGGAATGTAACAATACACCCGTGAAATTCTGCTCCTGGTGCGAAAAGATAACGGTTTGTCACGTGACTGCAGCTGCCCTAAGCCGAGAAACACCAGAAGAGCCGGCCGAACATCAAACCGGCCCAAGAAGGTGGACGATACTAGTCGAAACTAGAATAAGCGACCTCAAATATCTTGCGCTCCTAGACACGGAGGCGGTAAATTCTTTCGTCGACGGCCGCATACGTCATCAATGCGTAAAAGCTGATTGGACACATTCATCCGAACACTGGCAAGCAGGAATGGCTGACGGCACAGACACCGTACTAACAGGTTCGGTGACAGGAAATGTCGAGATATTAGGCAAAACTCTCTTATACACGTTCTTCGTGATGGAGACGCTAGGGTGTGATGTGCTCTTGGGCACGGATTTATTGCAAAAACTCGATATTCAAGTAAGCTTCAACGGCCACGAGTTGACACCAGATGTCGATAAAGCGCCAAGAATTTGCGCAGTCAGCAGTCTGCAAAGCCTTGCAGACCTACCGTCCAATGAGCTGACTCGCCTTGAAATTATTCTAGAAACTGAGAAAGAATTTTTTGAGAAAATTAAAGGGACAACTCATTTAATTAGGCAAAAGATCCGTCTGAAGATAGACACGCCGATAAAACAGCGAGACCGTACTTTCAATCCAGCCAAGCAAGGAATATTGTGCACTGAGTTAGACAAGTTGCTATAAGAGGGAGAGTACGTCCGTTCAAGAGCCCGTGAAGCTCTCAAGTTGTTATAGCCCGTAAGAAAGATGGAAAACCCTGATTTTGCATCGATTTCCGCAAGATAAACGCCGCCTCCGAGAAAGATGCCTAACCTATACCGCAAATAAATGCAACTCTAAACAAGTTGCGTGGAGCGAAGTACATCTCTAACATAGATCGAAAAATGGGTATTGGCAAATTTCATTGGAGAAAGAACGTTGCAAGATTACAGCTTTCACTGTTCCCGGTAGAGGTCTCTTCGAGTTTACCGTCATGCCTTCTGGTCTACAGTCAGCGCCATCTACGTTCCACCGCCTGTTAGATCAAGACATTACACCCGAGATGGCACTAGCTTACCTGAACGGTATAGTGATTGTCTCGGAAACCTTCGAGCAACATTTATCTTTGACTAAGAAATTTCTGCTACGTTTAAGGAAAGCTAACATTATCCCGAATTGGAACAAGTGCCGATTCGCACGGCGTAGCTTCAAGTAGCTTCAAGTATATTGCCCACGTCGTCGATAAGGAAGTACTCCGTACCGATCCTGACCAAATACCCGCTGTTAAAAACCTAGAAGCGCCAGGTACCGTTAAACAGTTGCGACGCTTTTTGGGGCTAACCTCGTGGTATAGACGCTTCATCAAGGATACATCTGCTCTCTCCACTTCCCTTAATTCTCTATTAAAAAAGAAGGCTAAATGGAAGTGGGAGGATTATCAGCAAGTAGCCTTCGAGAAGCTGAAATAACAAATGACACATGCACTCGTCCTCGCGTGTCCCGATTGAACCCAAACCTTTACGCCCCAGACAAACGCCAGCAAAGGCGATTTTGGCGTAGTACTCACGCAAGGTGAGGGTGCTAGTGGCTCAGTATCAGTAAAGATGTCGTTTGGAAAGGTGATCCGCGAAACAGAGCAGGCTGTAAAAGCGCTAGAACCGGCGATTGCTGAGGATGGATGGAAGCTAATTGGGGCCGACGAATATGACTCCGGTCCGATCACAACCGAGATGGCCTACGAGCCAACACCGCTGGCCATTGTCACCAGCAAGGAAGCCAGCCCGCCCCCACCAGTACCGACACAGCCCCCTTCCGCCGTCGAAACTAGACTCGACGCGCCGGCTCTACTGACTGAGACAGCAGCTGCACCGCCATCAACACCACCCCCGCCGGATCAGCTGATGCCACCGAGTCTCTAGGCTCTATAACATCAGGCCCGTCACCCTGCGCTACACTACCACAGCGCGACAACGGGCGCGGCAGGGTGACGACATCTCCGTCAAGAAGACAAACGCTTCAGCTAGCTGCCAAGCCCGTTCGACCAACTGCGACGAGGTCGATTTCCCGATTGCGAGCCAAGGGTTCGGCGCGCAAAATTAATATCAAAAAGGTCGAGGTCCCCGATACACCAGAATGGGCCTAGAGGGTCGAGGCTCTACGCCAGCATCTGGCCAAATAGGAGGATGCGACATCCTAGTTCAATCCACGGCCGCAGGTTACGCTACATCGAGTCCGTCATCCGGATAACCAGACTCCCACGGTTTCTGCACTGGCGGACGCCGACAGGAAGGAAGAGTGGCAAGGCGGCAACCATTACCTCCGCGGCTTGCCCACCAGCTCCGGCAATGGCTCCAGTAACCACGACAGCACCAGCGCCAGCGTTACTGCGGCAGCCAAGCACCGCTGCCCCCATCTTCAAGCCACACAACGCAATAACCATCATCGAGCCACACACCGCGACCGTCAAGCCACTCTCCGAGCCACCGACGCCTGTAACTGTCGAAACTCCGGTCGCCACCTGAGCACCACGCCCAACGGTCCTCAGAACAATCCCTGACGGCCCCACCATCACTGTCCCGATAGGCAGAACGAGCTATCGCACCCATCACAGGGACTCGAAGTGGAAGGTGAAGCTATACCGTAAGCGTTCAACTTTTTCACACCGCCCTCTAGAAGTTCGCAACCGCGAGCGACTTGAATTGAGATTTTTACCTGTTTACCCGTTTTTCTCGTTACCGACCGCTACAGTGAGCCACTGGTAGCCCACTTTCCGAAAGAAGAGGGAGATGCGATGAGCGCCCCTCAGCTACCGCAACCCGACAGGCCTCGCCTGCAGTACTTGCGCCTCGGTGTTCTTGCGAAAGTACCGCCGGTGCTGCGCTCCCACTCCAGCCCAAGCAGGGCGCGCATCGCCGTTCTCGTGCCACCACCGTGGACCACCGCTACATAAGCTAGAGCTCGCGGCTTGAGAGCGCAGTCTGTTCGGTGCTGGGACTCGGGCAACTACTCTTTAACCTGGCGCTCCAGGTAGCGATTGGTTTCCTGACTGGTGCACCGGACCCTCCTCTCTGTAGCCTCAACGCTCCGTGATACAGCGAGATCAGCCCCCTCCCCATAACTTGCCTATCGGCGCTCCGCTGACAAGTCGAAGAGATCTCTTCCCGCCGAGATGCGTTCGCGCCACCGCGACACCGCCGATCTGGCCGTGGTTAACGAGGACCTGATGCCCCAGACCTCTCTAGCCTCGCCATCTTACACCCCTCCACGTCGGCGCTCCGCTGTGGAAGGGTGAAGCTGACACTGCTTACACACCTGCCCAATCCGCGTTCCGAGCCGTGTAGCCACGCCATCTAACTGCGCTTCGTTGATTACCTGGCTAGACGACAACTGCACCATTTACCATCGGCGCTCCGTTATAAACGGAACAGTAAACTAGCTTCCGATTAGTTTATGTAATTTTGATGTGTTAGGTACATTGGGCAGCATTCATGTAAGCCATCATACACACGTAATCACACACCGACACACCGTACAGTCGCACATAGGATGTTAATAGAGCGCTCTTCTGTTTTTGTTTCAGGCTGCACGCTCAGCAGAGGCCATTTGATTACTTATATTTATATTTAGTTATTAAAATCTTTTAATAAATAATCAATTTAACTTAACATCTGTTCAGCCTGAGTCATTTACCCAGATCGACGAACCCTGTTCCTTGATTCTCCCTGGACCTCGGAAATCCCTCAGCTACAACTTTGAGAAAATAATAAAGAAAGATACTACAACTTGAACGTAAATAGATGAGCTTAAAAAACTGTATACACATCAGTTAAGATAGAAAATGAAACTAGAGAAAACGTGATTTAATCTAGTTTTGCTAAATTAGAATAGCTCATCTGCTTCAAAAGTTATAAAAATTCAAAGTTA
Source organism: Eupelmus azureus (assembly GCA_030522685.1). Lineage (NCBI taxonomy): Eukaryota > Metazoa > Arthropoda > Insecta > Hymenoptera > Eupelmidae > Eupelmus > Eupelmus azureus. Next base: position 10,376 of record JAPYZA010005401.1, read on the forward strand.
AATAACCAAAATGCACCGCAAAATCTTTAAGTATTGCAGTTTTAATTTCGGACACATTTTTGTAATTCTGCAAAAAATAAATAAAATCTCGTTTTCTCTAGATAAAGTTTCTATCTTAACGGATGTACTTACAGTTTCTTTAAGCTAATTTATTTAAGTTAACGTAGTAGCATCTTTCTTTAATATTTTCTATAACTGAATTTGAAAATATGTATATAACTCAAACTTTTCGAATTTTTTGATAAATAATAAAGCCTAATATCTTGGCTTCCTTTAGATTTTGACATGTAAAACATCCTAAAGTTTGAGCCAAATCCGTGATTCAGAACTGGTAAATTTGTAATCTTGTGATCCTACTTTTATAAGACATCGAAAAATGTTAAATAATTTCTAATTTAGAAATCACGTGTTTATGCGATATAAATAAAGATACAAAAAATATTTATATAATTATATTTTTTCATTTATTTTATGACGCGTGATCTAACGTAAGATCTGACGTAAGAATTGACGTAAGAACTGACGTATGATTAATATATATTTTTTTCTTATTTAATTTAGGACAGGTGATCTGTCGAAAGATCAGACGTATGAACTGGTGTAAGATCTTTGGTAGTGAGCCAATGTAAGATCGTACGCAAGATCGTACGCAAGTTCTTACATCAGATCTTACGTCACATCTTACGTAAGATCTCACGTCATACTTTCCGTAGGGAGGGATTGTATGCGGATGTGATAACCGTATAATAGATGTATTTATTTATCAATATTTTATGACCTGAGCACTCGAGCTATTACTATTAGAGTAATTGAACACATTATATTTATTATAAACCTTATTTCAACAAAAACATGTAAATACTTTTGAATTTACGTATCACATATCTACAACATCTCGTTATCGCTTTTTACTATCTCAGGAAAATTGGTCGAGTACGAACAGAGTGAATATGAAAAGAAGAATGTGATAATGTTATCTTGCAAAGTGTAAACTATCACATATTCACATAACTCTAATTTAATAATCCGCTCGAGATAGTATGTTGCAACTTCCTATCTTAATAACAGAAACGATTTGTTTAAATGTGAAAATTCTTGTTAACGATTATGCTAGTCAATTACATTTCTACAAATATCTCGAGTAATAAACTATATAAGCTACAGTTCTTTTAATAATTTAGAGGACTTAACGACTTTTTCTTGTACTTATCGGGGCATGTAATTCCTTTCATAATTCAGGAGGGATACTATTTCGCATTTTTTGTAACGGGAAACCAATTATATTATGGCTAAAAATACATTGATAAATCAGTATGCATACATTTTTGCTTTATACATTTTATTACATATTTATGTGAAAATAATCTTTCTACTGAATTTTTTATTTTAGAATTTGATACAAAAGTTAGCTCATATTCTTAATGTCCATTACTGCGACAATAGTCATCATAGTTTCGAAATTGTTATACATAATACTGAAAAATTAGTTCAAGAATTAAATGCTCTTCGTAAAAAGATATTGAATACAGAAGTTGAAATTTCTAGAATTAGCACTGATTTAAAAAGTTGTACGAATGATTTAAATAAAGTAACTTTCGAAAAAGAAGAGCTTCAACATCAACTCAACTTACAAGTAGCTGATACTGATCGCTTACAGCAGGTAAATTAAATATTTTCAATTTTTAATAAATGTTAATTATTAATTTAAATGGCAGATAATATACAATATATTACTATGCCATTTGCTTACAAATGGCCCTATTATTATTTATGTGTATGTACGTTACTAGAGCAAGTGGATAGCACAAGCCTGTAACGGGTAATCGTTGCTGTGCCCCTAAGCCTAGTGGCAGCGAAATGAGAAGGAGATATAATTAATTTATTAATTATATCTCACGCTCATTTCTTGTGATATAGGTTTGGAGTAGCAGCCGACGGATCGCGGCCCAGCTGAGTGGCAACGGCGCGACTCACATCCAATATTTAGCAACGCCGAATATCTAATATATTATATTGAATTATATTTGTATTGGCTCCTGCGAGAGCCGTGTATGTCTGTGTGTATGAGTGTGTCACGCTCGCGTCGCGGGGGGGGGGGGCTGAAGTGCGCGCCGTCTGCAGTTGATCGCCGGCACGCGCCTTTATGGTAGCTCGTATTATAATAGAGATTTTGGTTTTGCGGAGTTTGGGTTTGTGGTGGTTTTTTGTGTGACAAGCGGGAGTGTTTGCAGTGGGAGAGTGCGTGTGCCTTCAGCGGCAACACTCTATGACTTCCTGGGCAATTTCTTGTCGGCGACTCCGAGAGCGAGAACAAGAGAGAACAAGCGAGAGTTTGGACGAGGACATCGGGCTTCTGCGAACGCCGTAAGTTTGTTATAATAAATTATCATTGTTTATTGGATACATTTTGGTTTAATTATTTTGGTAATTGTTTGTGTTTCCGTCCTCTCCTTGCGCGACGGCACGCGGCTCCGTTCCCTGCCGAATTACAATTAATTCTGACGCGATTAATTTTGACCTAGTAGATTTTGGAATTTTGGTGTTAATTAAATTATTGTTCACGAAGACGAGCCGTCACGGCTCGATTTTATTAAAAAGTAAAGTCAGTTACGCGAAAATCTCCGTAACAAGCCATTTTAAAACTTGTAAAATTAAAGCAATATTAATTATGAATATATTGCTTATATCTAATAACAGACAGTTTTACTCAAAAATACTCATATTTATTAACATTTTTCATATTCATGTCTTTTCTGTATTATCAAAATTCGTTCGATGGGCTCTGGAGAAACGTTGGACTAGAAAAATTCTTTACTGTAGACATAAAAATCATAAAGTAAATCTGAGAAACTGGTCTCATCTGGGGATGCCCAGATGTTTAAGATTATTATTTTGGCCCACCTGAGTCAGAAACATTTCTAAAAATTAGAATTATTAATCATTTTAAAAAAGTTTAATTTTTTAACATTTGTTAACTTATTATTTAATATAATTTGACAATAAAAAAATTTTAAACCGACTCTTTTTAAATCCTGTTCACTTAGGTGGATTCAAATATGATTTTCAACATCTTCCCAATATTTTAAAAAGGATATCTTGAAAACCTAGCAAAACCTTGCGGCAAAGGTGTTAAAATCAGTAAAATATATATGTGCAGTAAATCACTTTTAAAAATTGAATATTTTAGTTTTTTATAATGCATGTATACAATATCACTTCATCAATTTGGTATCATATTAAGTAATTTTATAGCACACTGTGCCTTAAATCCGCAATTAGGTCACAGTTTTCCGTGACTTAAGTAGCTTATTATTGAACACTTTATTCGGCCAACTTCACGCCGTGCAATAATAAGCCACCAAAGTTATATGTTTATTAAAGTACTGGTTTCAATCAC
>JAPYZA010005402.1:0-16890 GCA_030522685.1 Eupelmus azureus
ATATATTATATGTGTATAGAGTTCAGACCATTAGCCAAGATTTAATTTTTTAGTTTCGTGTGCCTATGAGATTGCAGATAAAAAAAAAGCAAAACAATGCTGATGCAACTGAACAAACATCATTCCTGCATATTTTGAAACTATAAAAAGCTGCATCGATATGCTCAGATGAGTCCGGCACTGTGAAAGAGGATGATAAATACGCAAAATTATAGGAAGACGTCCCAGAAGAGAGAAGAAAAAAATTAGCGTTATCTGGGTGTCTAAGTGCAGAAACTGTGAAAGACAGTTCCGTTCTCCGCAGATTTTTACCGGTACAGACTTTTATCTTGTCTTATTAAGATAATTTTAATGGATTTTTGTATTTACGTCCTTTTAAAACTAATTTATTATTGCAATTATATAGCGTTGATTTTGTACGAAGATAAGAATTTTATGTAATTATGGAACATCTGGGCTACTTTCTGCTAAAAAGATATATCAAAACTGATTAAAAGAATTTCAAAAAAATTGAAAAGCATTTATTTCTATTATTTTGGAGCACAAATCGGATAAAAAGCGATTAAAAATTCCATTTTAATCGGTTTTAATATTCTTTTTTAGTAAGGTAGAATTATGTAAAGGCGCCTTTTAGCTGACAACCACATACACTGCGCACTATATATATAAGAAGCTTAAGATAGTTGAGCTGTAATATATAGGTAATTTGTTGTTTATAAAATTTAATAAAATGGAGAATCGTACATAAAACTCCATGTAAAATTATTTTTTATTTTTAAGAACACTTGCAAAATTTCAGATTGATTTAGCTTTTCTATTTTTGCATTTATCCCTTCAAAACTTACTATTTTTACTGAATTTTACAGAGATACAGATACAGTATAATGTAATGTAACAATAAACTATACATCATTACAACACAATTATCTTCAATTCTAACTTATAATCAAGTAGGATTAGTGAGCTTTTGTATTTTGCAGTTTGATAATCTATATCTCTATCAAGCATTGAATAAATTTATAAGAACTTTTTAAGAGTTTCATTAGAAAATAAATGCAGAGCTTGAATTTCAGACGTTTATTAAACCGTTAACCGAATCAAATTCGGAAAATACCAACTTATTTTTATATATTCACACAATTTTACTCAAAAAGAATGAAGCAGTGCAAAGTGGAACGAAATCCCGTACTGAAAATTTGCGAATACTAAGATCCAAATTCCTCGATCACCTATCAACCGATTTCTACCCACATATCCAACCCCTGCCACACCGCAGACCAAAACTCTCGCATCCATCAAAGCATCTCTCACGTCGCACACACAGGCTCCCCTGAAAAGGCAGCCCTCCCGGCATGCGCGAACCCAAACGCGAGAAAAAAAACATTCAGCGCGAAGTAAGTATACAGTCCCTCCTCTACTCGCGTGCAGCTCGCTCGGTTCTCCGAGAGGCCACGAGAGTGGGGGAGCGCGTGGGCTTTCTAGCGCGCGCGGCGGTGGGGGCAATCCTGGCATCCGATCGGGCGTTCTCCGCGCGTCGCCAGCTCGCTCCGCCGCTCTGCAGCCTCAGTCGTTTTGCGGAGCGCAACCTGTTAGCGTCTCCGGCGTATTATACACCTATACAGAGCGCGCCCCCGTGTTTTGCTTGTTTTTTTACACGCACGCAGCACTGCACCATCGCCAGGTGTGCACGTCTCGTCTCTATTTTTTTTCTTCAATCTTTCTCGATACTCATCCGATTGCATCAGACGGCCGTTTACGCGCTCCTCTCGGCGAACTCTCGCCCGAGCACCTAACCTCAAAGCGAAGCGACGCGCCTCCCGCGCGTGAAAGTGCCAGAGCCAGAGAGCGCGCGCTCGGCTTTGTGCCTCCGTGCTGCGCGAACTGTCTCTGTGTGCGCGTGTCCGTGTGTCTTTCTCTCTCTTTATGCGGCTGTGCGAGTTTCGCGCGAGGGAGCGAGAGAGAGAAAACCTTAGAAATGCGAAGGACAGCTCGGCGGCGGGCGCGAGGTAAACAAAGAAAATAGCCCGTGGAGAGAGAGCGAGGCTGCGGGAGAAGACGCGCGAGCGGCCGCGCACTACCGAGCGTACGCGCGATTCTTTTTCTTCATTCAGACGTTCGGTCGCGCGCGCACGGCCAGCGCCGCGCCGCCAGCGAGAGGATAAGAAGCCAGAGTTGACTGTGCGACAGTGCTTGCTTTTTTATTGGGTTGTTTATTATTGTCTTGTGTGTGAGCCGAATCGGCAGAAGAGATAGTACACAGTAGCAGCTGAGAGCGCGCGGTGTATGTACTCCAGGCCGCGAGTGTTTAGCAGTGTTTTTCGAGGCGCATGTGTCGGAGATCGGCGGCGGCGCTACGGACGACGAGTATACCGCCGAGGCGGTGCATCTAGCTCGGAATTTTTGTGAACGACGCTGCAACGGAAGCCGCTATATTGGAGAGGAAGCGGGAAAGCGGCGTGCCGCTGTTCTGTGTGCCGCGGCAGAGGCGCTCGTCGCAACCGGAAAACGTAAGTGACGTCGGAATTCCTTGATTACGATGTGATTGAGTGTGTCCCTGTGTATGTGTGTATGTGCGTGTGACTGGGTATGCGCGTATATGTCTGATTTATTGTGGTATGCGCGGGCAGTCCGTTATCGCTTGGAGCAAAGGGTCCTGGACTTCTTTTGGCAGCTTTTGTTGTTCGGATTAATTGTTTTTGCGCTCGCGAGGATATGCGAGGTGTCTGCAGTTTTACGCGATGGGGCTTGATTATTTTATGCGATTTATGGGTCGTTAGTTGCGTCCGGTACTGGTGAAGGCGCGCTGGAGGATGCTGCATGTTTAGAGATGTTTTTAATGCTTTGCTGCTGATCGTTTATATAGGGAGTTGGGTGTCTTTCGAATTGAACAAGTTTGTTTACGTCCGATTTTGTCATTTTGGAGCAGAGCTGAGAATTCGTTGCTCTTCTTTTGTGTAATTATTTTTTATTTGCTACCTTTCTAGTTAGGTATATTAAATGTTTTTAATTGCATAAAAACCTGTAAATATAAATTTATTTGTACCGAAAAGTTTCAGTATTTCGGAAAAATTTAAGTCTTAAAAGTTATTTACATAATTTTTCCAAAAGGAATTAAAAACAAAGTCACTGCATTGTCAACAGATTATGCATTTATCAATAATCGAATTTACCGATTTGTTTGATTTATAGGTGTTTTATTAATTTATTCATAAGAATTTTAAATTTTAATCAAGAATCATGTGTACAAACTTCTTTCAGAATATTCTGAAAATACGAATACATACCTATTAATAATATTTATAGAAATAAATCAAGTGCCATTTACATGGAAGAACTTACACAAGTGACATTAGTATTTAATTTTTCATTAATTATTAATCAGATTTTTAACAATTCGACACAAACACTTGTCCTGAAAATTGGATAAGATAAATGTTGATATAGCGAAAACTGCTAAACCCAAAAAACAACTACCTAATTCAGACCTTCTACCATTTTCATATAAACACGTTAAAACGCTCGCATTCCCGTTCGAATTCCAACCCAACTACCCGTGTACGCGTCAAAAACCACCTTGACCACATAATTCGCAAAAAAAGGCGAAGCAAAACAAAACTCAACCAACACCGTTCAAAGATTCATCCTCCACCTCGAAAACAAGGCGAACGAACCTACTTGAATCGAACATAAGCAAAGCACTCTCGAGCGCAGCGATTTGTCAGAATTTAATTAAAGCCGCTATCGCGTCTCGGCCCGGCGACTGCGAAATTAGCGCAATATCTGTCTCTCTCTCTTCCTTTTGCTTTTATCAATCAACGCCCGTGTAGTAGTAATCGTAGTATCGCCAGCGACACGTCACTAGCGATCGTAAGATCTAACGATTTCCCCCCTTCCTTTCGCCGTTCGCGCTTCCCGTTATCGCGCGAGCCTCGAAAAATCTTTTATTGCTGTACGAAGCCGAGAGCCGTGTGCGCTGCGCGGTGAGTGTGCAGCGCACCGCGCGCGAAGGCCGGCGTTTCTGCGTAATAATTAGAAGAGAAAAAAAGGCAAGAGAGGCCTGTCTATGTGCACGGAGTGACGCAACCTGCGCTCGCGCTTCTCGGCTTCTGGCGATTTGTTGCTCGCTGCGCCGCGGTTTTGGACGGATGTTGAAGTTTTTTTGTCTGGGAGAGCAGATGGATTTGTGTTTTCGAAGCGTTTGAAGAATGGTAGGTCGGGCTGAATGGCTTTTGAAGTTTTGTTTTTGTATGTGAAAAGTTAAAATTATACTCGACTCATGTTGGATGATTTGCGGTGGATTGGAGAGAATACAATTTATTTTTTAATATTTTTAAGGAGTTTAGACCAACAATTAAGTAGATATTTTAAGTTCATTAATTTTTAATGTATTTATTATAACACTATCTAATTATTTTAAAGAACTTTAAAAAAAATTCTTATCATCAAGGCTTGACTAGAAAAGGTGTCAAGATTTTTATTCAAAAATATAAATATTTGATGAAAAAATGGGTTACCGCGGTTTTCGATAAATCCAATATTTCAATCGTCCTCTTTAATTAATGTTTTATGAATTATAACATTCATAATATTTGTGAAGTTTGACTTGATAATCCGCGACCAAACAGCTTTTAAAAGTTTTAATACACTTTATCTACTCTCAGATTAGACTCTGCAAGTTCAAAATAGTCCTCTTTTGATCTGCTATTACTTAATCTATTGTAAAAGTAGCATTAAATTCCCTTACGTAAACCTAATAATTCAATCTAAAATTATTAATGAGATACTTACTCAATGCTCTCATTTGCGTAATCAACAAATTGTTCATTGAATCTCTAATCATAATTCCATTCAAAGTATCTATAGGCTTTATTTGGATTAGATTCGTTAATCTTAATATCAAAATAGATGCTTATTAATGGGTAAAAAAGTATTGTAATTTAAAAAGTATTTTTAAGCCAATTCCCTTTTTAAATTAGTAGTTGTCAAGATTTTAGTTGTATTAAATTAAAAAATTTGTATACAATCATATTTAACAGACTTTGAAAAAAAGGAGGTTCTTAATTCGACATAATTTTTTTTTTAATTAATAACAATGGTGCACTACTAAATAATCAAATAAAATGAGAGAATAAATGAGTAGGTCACGCGACACTTCAGATCTACTTAAAGGATTTTAAAGCTATAAGTGGATTGCGTACAACATTTTTTAGGCTTCAGAGGTATTGAATTTTTATTGCTAACAATTTTAAAGAGCAAATCCTTATTTTTTTCTTTATTTTAATCATTTATTGTTAATTTATTCATTTTCTTCATTATCCAAAGAAAATTTGGTCGTTTTATTTTTTTCTAAGCACAAATTCATTTACTACTTAGGAATTAACACGGTCAACGGCTTCTTCTCAACAAACTAAAACCAGTCCAATAGACCATTCTCACCACTTTTACGCATATACAGAATAGCTAAAAAATTCCAGCAACTTGCAAAACCAAAACTTCGCAGTCTCTAAAATTACAGTACGAGCAATTAAAAAATTCCAAGTGCGCGCGGTCTTTAAAAATCAATTAAATACACTCTCTCAAAGTCTCTGCATTCCCAGAATTTTTTTCATTCCTCCTTCCTCTCACTGACGACCAGTTGAAACCTGCCCTAAAGCGCGCAGGAAAGCCGCTCTCTGCATTTTTCTTCCTTTCCCATGCGACTCTCTACCTGCGGGTGCGGCGCGCGCGCGGCAGTCAAAAAGGGAAGGAGGCGACGAAATCCCCTGATGCTATATACGCGCGTATAGCCTTGGAAGACGATCGTCCGCGGGGTAACCCGAGAGCCCGAGAGCCCAAGACCGCAAACCTACTGCTTTATAGGAGGAGGAAAAAGCTACCAGCCGAGGGCTTAAGAGAAAGAATATTAGCGCACGCAGCGGGGGTACTCTTGTGAGTAGACGTAGCCGCGCTTGCGCAATTTTCGATTCAATTGAAAGAACGGAGGCGGCGTTTGGGGCTGCGCGCATTTAAATTGTTTTGGAGGAGGAGAGAGAGAGCTGCGCGGGCTTTCTTATGCAATGGATTTGCATAACGTAACGATGGTGCGCTGCGCGCGGGGAAAGCGGTGTAATTGGATTATTTTTTCGACGGAGAGCTAGCTGATTCAGTTGGGCTGTCTAGTGTGTTGAACTTTGTTCAGTGATATAAAAAAGTATTAGATTTGAATTTTTAAGCGAGATAGAACTATTCCTTCCAAATTCCTTGGCAGTTTCTTATTTTAACAAATGACTAAAATATCATTCTTAAGTATTCAAAGAATTAAAATCCTACCATTCCCAACAGCTTTTAAAAATCAATTACCGCAACTAACGACGGAAATCCCGAGCTCCAACTCGCCCACGCAGCCAATCATCGCCACAACCGCACGCTCGTCGCGTGCACGATCGAAAGGTCAAACTCGTGGTTCACGCACCCGGCCAGAATCAGCGTCGCCTAGCGGTATTAACCTCGGTCAGTGTCTCCTTCAATAAACGATCGCGCCGATTGACCCTTCTGCTTTTCCCCCTTTTTTTTCGCCATCGTCTTCATTAGGCGGCTTCTTCGCCTCCCTCCGCAAGCGGCGCGCACGTGAGAACTTCTCACGAGCCTCGCGTTACGCGGGAGCCGCGCGCGCGCCGGAGTACGGCCCGAAAGTAATAACCGTAACAATTAGAGGCGCGACCTCGTTTCGCCGCGAGCTCGCGAAGATGATGACTTTATGTAAGGTCTCTCTCGTGTGTGGGTATTTTTTTCGCCGTTTGTTCTTTTCTAGGATGTGCTGCTGTGTAAAATGGCGCGAGGGCTTGCGTCAATGAGAACTGGTTTTTAAATACGAGTTGCTTCACGCGTTCTTGGGTTCCTTTTTTTCTTCTGTTCTTGTGCGGCTATGCGCTTGTGTGGTGGAAATGGCTAAAATCCGAGCTGGATGGAGGTTTAATTGAGTCGTGACAGGCGTGCGTAGAATTTTGTTGTAGATTAGTTGAAATGTTGAGAGCGTGAGTTATTCGAGTAATATAATCAAGTAATTTTATTGCTATGTTTTTGCAACGTTTGAATTTATGTTTTTACTTTGTAGTTTTTAGTAATTCTATTGATAGAAAATGTAATTAAAGATGCTTCATAAAACTTTATTAGAGAAACTATCGCGAATTTCATTTCCACGCTTGCTTTAGATTGCAGTCGAGATCTTTTCCGTATCCGCTTTTTAAACGGCTTTATTATGCACTCTACTATAGTCTCACGTACTCGCTTTTAATTTGCCAATGCAGCCGAGAGTCAAAGTGAAGTGGTCTTGGCTGCGTTAAACCGCGCTGCACTTAGCACTGCTTATAAAGAATGTCTTAACGTCTTAATGAGCTCTGATCATGAAATCTATCACACTATATATAAAAATACGAATCAATTTGAAAGAACAAAACAGTTTGAAGAGGCCACAAAGTCTTCCTTATTGACAAAGTCATTTGCTTTAATAGATGCGCTCACTTCCGGCATTAGTAAGCAAAAAAAAAAAAAAAACGGAGTGCGATGGGAGAAAAAAAACGAAGGAAACCTCTGAATCCGCGCATGCACGCGTGAGTCACCGTGGACACATAGTAGACACGCCGTAATGTAAACAGTGACGGCTGTATGTAGGAAAATATTGAACAGGCGCGCCTCTCCCCGTGCCGAGAAGCTTAGGAAAAACGTATATGTCTCACGTGAAATCAGTGTGTCTATAGATTACATGTTTATTTTGACTGACAAAATCGTTTTGTTGTGTTTTTGTCGTCTGTATAACGAGTAGATGCATGGATGCACAAAAATATTATAATTTTGTAAATTAAGTTTGTATTATGATTTCACAATGCATAATTTTTATTAAGAATAAAGTCATAATATTTTGATTAAAACATACTATACTATATCTATTATGAATTGATGGTGTATCAAATATTTGAATGAATGTTTTTATTCGAGCACTGAATTCATTGATCCTTGTATTATCTAGAATTATATTATTGTAGATTGCACTGATTGGAGAATCAACTAAACGTTTCACGTGAAAAATTTATTATTAATAATTAGAAATAAATCTTTATGATCCCATCAAAGTTTTTAACATAATCACCATCACGCTCAAGAAGAATGAACGACAAATGAGCACTTGGATGCTCCAAAACAAATCATTCAGCATCGGTCGGTCAACGCCATCAATAAAACCATTCATTCAGGCGTAAAATCTATCTCCTCAAATCTTTTTCCGACTTATAAGAAGCGTTGCACTTACATAAACACGAAGTAGGCTAATACAATTGGCCCTTCCAAGAAAATCGATAAAACGTCACTGTACTGCAATAAAAAAGAAAGAAGCCCGGCGATGTTGCCTCGTCTTGGTCCATTCGTCTCTCTTCTTGTCGACACAGTCGCTTCGACTTCGCCTTCCTTTTCTGCAACCCACGCGCTTACCAAAGACAACTTGACTTTCTTCCTTCCACGTGCATAGCATTGGAGAAATAAGTTGTAGCTTTAAAAAGATGGTTGATAGTTTGTGCTATTTGAAGGGTAACAAAATGCGTGTGTATACATAATGTACAGAGTACATGACATAGATTTTAAATCATAAATATGGAATTATTTTAGATATATATTTACATTTACTTTTATTTTAATAATCAATCATCTAGGCATGCAATAATTCTACAAATAAACAACATTGTATTTAAACTATTCGGTTTGCTTATTTATTTTAATTCTTATTCTCTTGTATTGCACATCCTACGAAACTAATTAAAATCATTACCGGTACTTTAACCAGATCCAATCATGATTAATGCATAATTTAACCTTGATTCCGTCAAAGCCGCGCCGATACACAGCCTTGACACACGACGCACGCTCCTCTCATAAAAGACACATTTTTTATATATTATTTCCCCAGCATTCCGCTAAAAAAAAGCCGCGTGCGCTTGTCGCAGCCCCCTCCGGCGATATCTCATAAAGCATCTAAGCCGGCACAAATAATGGCTTTGTTTACTCTGGTACGCGACGGCGGCGACGAAGCCTCTTGCCTCTCTCGCGATTCCCTCTCGTGTGTCACGCTAAACGAAGAGAATCGCGGAGGCGTGAAAGCCGCGCTCTCGCGTGGGCGGCTATAGTCGCGGAATCCGAGATACGAGTTTATTATGCCTCCTCCCGAAGCGTACACACATCGATTCCCACGCGCGCGATCTCTAGGCGCGACTTTGAAAACGCGTGCGCGCGTCAGAGTAGAGGGAGAGGAGCGAAGCTGTCTGAATAATCCGAAGGCCAGGTGTGGAACGGTTTCGCGTGTCGGTGCGAGGAGATCGTGCGCGATTCTTGGTACGGAAACGCGGACGTGGGAGAGATTACCATTTGGAAGCGGACGTGGTTTGGGAGATGGATGGGTCAGAGCGGCTTGGATTGCGGTGATTTTGATAAGGGGAGTTGGGAGATGCTGAGAGATGGGCTGACGGTACTTATGTGAGTCATGTGATTGGGGTCTAGTTTCGAAAAATGTTAGTTTCGGAGAAACAATGTGGAGGCTTTTAAAGCGTGAATCGTTTCTGCTTTTATATTAGGTATAGTATAATATAATTATGCATTATAAACGGTACGATCGAAATTGGAGACTCATGTAGTTGGGATTTTACAGTTTTTTACAGTTGCATAGTAAGGCAAATGGTTGACATGAAAAGAGGAATTGTGTTATAATTAGGTTTCTTAGGACTTTCTAAAAGTATTTGCCAATTCGTTTATTAAATAAGTACTTTGTATCTTCTAAGTATCTATAATACTTTTTCATAACTTATATCGATTTTTTTCCAGGAATTTTATTTTAATTGTATAACTACACTTGCGGAAGTTAAAAAAAAGAATTCATTATTTATTCTTTTAGTATAGGAGTATCATACTTATTTTTTTCTTACAATCACAATGTTTTATCTTGAAAACGTAGCACATAATTACATATGTATAACGAGAATTAATGAAGATATGAATTGCCAAGTTACTTCGGTTACGTAAAATTGTTTGTTCTATATCTGTGGTATTATTAATTAACTACCTATTCAATCCTTTGATTTACATAACCAACAAATTGTTTGATACACATCTAATTATAAATCGCATTCATCACAGAATTCCTTCTCGCTTTATTGAAACATAATTTACTTGTTACAGAAACCATCGAGAATAGTAAACATAAAAACGGCGTTTCAAAATTAAAATAGATACAAGTTTAAAATACGCTAACGAAAGTTATATCTGTAGAGTGAACGCAGAGGGGATTATAATTTACAGCAAAGGCAGGTCTTTCCTTTTTTTTTTAAAGATTTCTTACTAGTCTTCTTATACAAGGGGATTCGAATGTCAAAATATTTCTTGCGCGGGATGTGTCAGTGACTTATGCCGGATTTATTTTGAAACACACAGGTGTGTTGTTTGCGTGCTACGTTTTTAGGCTTGTGAAAGTTCAAATCTGTCCGTGGCAACGCGGCATTGAAACTTTGAGGTTTTTTATGTGTGATAAAAAGTGTTCCAGTCTTTATTGGGTCGTTGGAATTCAAATGAATTCAAAAAGAATGTGTTAACGTCTTGTTTATTTGGTTTAAGGTCCTATGCACCTAAAAATGAAACAAGAAACGAACACAAGAATAACACTGCTTATACTATATCTATATCTACATGAGGAACAATACTCTTGTTTCTTGCGTTTTTATACGTATAGATATAGTAACGAATGTTATTTTTGTGTCTATATCTTGTTACTTTTTTAGGTGCATAGAGTCTAAGCGTTGTCTGGGCAACTTACGTTTAAAAATAAAATCTCATTTGTAAACGTATACGAAAATAAAAACGTAATAAGCGTTTTAACTTATTTTTAGTAACTGTATATTTTGTATGAAAATCTATGAATTAAGAATCTACATATAACTTGAATTTTATTTCACTAGTTTTGTAAAATTTTCTTCTTTAGCATTACACACACTGCAATTAGATCGAAAATCGTGTGAGTCATCCAGTTTTTTTTCTCTTTTTTTTACGAAAACGCACATGTCGGAAACCTCCTCCGCTAGAAAACAATTACCGCTCGGTTCATCCTCCCATCCTTCTTCCTCTCCGTCCCAGCATCCGGTCTATCTTACCAATCAGCTAATCACGACCATCCGATGCACCTCTGGGCCAAAATCGGCCTTCGCTCGAGAAAACAGACAACCAGTCCCAACCTACCTACACACAGCGTGCTGCACGTGCTAGGGAACTTTTGTTTCGCGGGATGCATAGGCGCGCGGGCACATCCCGAGAGAGAGCGAGAATTATCGCCATTCGGGACACGTACGGTGGCAATCGAGTTCGTTATTACGCCTATTTCCGGCCATTCGCTCGCTCCGTCACTTCGCCAGAGCGACTCTTCTGCTCTCTTCTTCCTCTCTCTCTTGTTTCTCGCTTTGCTTGCGCGCGTCCGTATGGCCGATGAGCGAACGAGCCTTTTCCGCCTTTTTCGCGCGGGCCCCGAGTTTTTAGCGTGCTGCTATTTTTTTTTGCGCAGTTTGCTTCCCGCACTTCGGTTGCGGATGGCGGGAGTTTTTTCGCGGGTATAGGTTCGAGCGAAATCGTGTTCGTGCTTTTTATTAATTTTATTTAATAAAGAAAGAAGAGTGTTGGAATTTCGTATCATTAAATTTGAAATAATACTCAGGATTATTAGAGATATTGAAATAAACCAGTCCGTTCGTATATTAAAAGTCTATTTTCTAAAAGTAAAAGTGTTTATTTGCTATATATCAATTTAATAGACTTTCTCCGTTATTTATAAAACGCCTCCAACAATCACAACTATAGAATATACAGAAACTTTCTATTATACTCGCAATTATTCATTACAGAAAGAAAAGCCAACGCAAGAGCCGTTGTTCATCCTCTGCCTTTGCTTCATCTCCGTATGTAAAGCCGTATATGCATGAGCCCCGTGCGTGTGTGGGAGAGCGATTGGTGAAGCGCGTGGCGTCGCGTTGCTCGGGCGGAACGGCTCATTTCAATTTCAGATGAATTATTATCGGGAAATTAGAAACGCGGCTGAGCGCGCGCGCCTCGAGGCCTATACCGCCCGAGAGGGACTTTTATATTTTCGAGGTGATTATTCGCTCCGCGGCGGCGTCCCAGCCGCGCGATTGTTATTAGCATAAACGAGATTAGCCGCCTATGGACATACCCTCCGTGTTGAAATTTTGTTTATGGACTTGGACGAGGAAAATGGTCGATTGTTTTTGCGCGCAAGCTGGAAATTGTTGTTTTGTGCAATACGCGCCTTGGTTTTTGTAATGGTCTTTTAAGTGATTTGAATTAAAAATTACGTTTGGAAATTGTGTGGAGTGTTGTTATAATTGTCTCCTAAATTTAGGAAAAGTGTTTTTAGTTTACCTTTTCTCGGGGTTCAGCACTGACCGTTTCTTTTAACCAATTGCATCAAACACTTACCTTATTATAAAAAAAAACTGCAGAAAACGCCAAAAATTTTCCGCTCGAGCATGCCATCTCTGGTACCAGCCTCCTAACAAACCCAATGCGCATTAAACGGCCCGTATCCATTACACCTGCCGGGCATCGCGAGACCAGCCAATAAATCTCGCCTCGCCGCCAAAAATCCTCAGTTCGTAAAACAATTGTGCGTGCGCCTCTATATATCCAGCGATAGAATCCCTGCGATGCGCGGGGCGCAGTATCGTAAACAATCGTAGATATACATTTCACTTTTAGTGCCGGTACTTAAGCCCCCTCATTGGCTCGGAAAAGCATCGGCTCGGCAGGTATAGGACCGTGAAAAACCCGTTTTCAGGCCTGGGTGTTCGCGCCGTGTGAAAAAGGAACCCCCGAAGCGAGCCGGGCGATGGTTTTCCAGCGCTTTTTCGCCCGAGCATCTGCCGCCTGGGGCTGTTGTGCTGTGGAAAAGTATGTGTGGGCAAATGGCCAGCGGTGGCTTCTAGTGGAGCCGGAATTTTGGGACGGTTAGGTCGAGAGAGTGCTTTTTAAAAAGGGAAATTTTGGGAGGTAGGATGATTTTGCGAGTTTGGGTACCTTTAGACGGAGCACTTGAATGTATATTCTTTTTTTTTTCTAATGTTATTAATGTGCTAAAATTTTTGCTAGATGTTCACAATTTTTTTCAATCGTTCGAAACTTTATGATCATACTTAATGAATCTATCATTTTTCTAAGAACTCTACTTGGAAAGTGTTAGAAAAATATAGAATTTAAATAATCCAAATTTAAAAGCTCTAACTGATCCGATAACCAGATTATTCCTGGATTCCAAGAATAGTCAATAAAAGACAGGCTATAGAATGCGTTAGTAAATACTATTTATTTATTCATTCTCATCTCTTTGACTAAGGGATATATTCGATTCGAATAAAAAAAACAAAATACATATATCCATTCTAATTACACCGAAACTCAATTTCTTCCAATAAAAAAAAAGATCAAATCATTCAACGGCATCCCAGACCACACCAGCAAAAGGCCCCTCCATCAATCCGCTCTCCAAAAGTATCCGTCCCGCACTCACCGCGCTCCGACCGGAAAAGAAACCACGAAACCTTGCGCGCCTCATATACTTACCGGCCGCCACGAAAAGTTTGTCTTCGAGCCAAGTCTCTCGCAGCCAAGCCTCTCTTCTCTCTCTCTCTCTCTCTCTCGCGTCCATCGAAGATTCCTCCTGCCGCGCGTGGCTGCATACCTGAAAGAACGACGAGAACAACGCGCCCGCGCGCGCGAGAGTACGGGGGAGTGCATTGACTTCTCGCTGGGCGCGCGAGAGAGTTGGTATATATATATACGTATATACGTGCCAGTGATAAACTCGCGGCGTGAGCCGAGCCTCCGCGAGCGCGCGCCGGCAGCAGACCCGGCGACGCGGCTGCGATTATGTATTTGCGCTCGTGTGTGGATATGTGGGTGAGCGAGTTTGCAAGCTTGGAGTTTTCCCGGTCATCTGGAGGAGGTGTTTTTGAAGATCGGGGGTGATGTCGAGGATTGGTGTTTTGGTGGTTATGGGCAGAATTATGGTTTACGGTAAGAAATGACACTTTGGTCAATAAATCGTTGAATTGCTATAATTCAGAGTGAGCTCTCTATTTAACGGTTCTCGGAATAAAGTGCGGTTAGAGTATTATCTGTTAAGCAAATAGTCTGGTTTGAAGATAAGTTTTCATTTTCGATTAACCGATAAATCAAAGTGACACCCAGAATTGCGCAATTTTGTAAAAAGTATTAAAATCAAAATTATCAACGCAATTATCCCTTTCTAATGCAAATTTTATGGACAGCCAATATCAGCATTACTCGGCATACGAAATTTCATTAGTAAAATAAACCAGCGCAATCTCTTACCGAAAAGCAAACACAGATCCGAAAGGCCATAAATTCAAAAAAGGCCCCTATACCAAAGCCAAATCGATACACACACCATCCATTAACGCCGCCGCATACTTCAATGAAAATAATTGAAGTGAGTCACTCCGCGCGCTACATCATATCCACACACGCACGTCACAAAGCTCTCCTGCGTGGGTCGCCTCGCATAACGTCTCAAAAGACGAGCAGCACGCAGAACTATATCTCGCGCACTATTGTCTCGAGAGATGGATATACATCCCTGCTCCGCCTGGCGTCCTCTCGACCCTTTTTTTTCTCCTCTTTCCCTCGACCTCCTTGCACTTCGTGCACCTCCTCGCCTCTCGCTCTCTGCATATTAAAAGAAAAAAAAAGAGCTAGGTAAGGCAGCAGCGGTAGCTGCCCTGACCAAAAAGTGGATATCGGAAATTCAACGAGGCCCCTTGTCTCTATACCCCGAGGGTGCGCCCGGATGATGTATGCAAGCTTGAGAGAGAGAGAGAGACATACTCGAAAATGGCGCGCACTCTGCATATGTATGTGCCATGCTCTCGAGACGTGCGCCGTCGCGCGGGGCCATTTTTAGAGCGCGGAAACGGCTCTCTCTCTCCCTGCGCGTATATGCGATTTCGGCGCAGCGGCCAGTTTGCCCCCCGCTCTCTGGAGAGATTTCTTGGAAATTTGATTGAAAGCGCCGCTCTCGCGCGTGCCTCTGATCTTGAAGGATGTGCTGCGCGAGGTTTACGAGCGGAGAACGAGCCGATTTATATTTGGACGGGGCGAGAGGGGTTCGTTTTGATGAGGGCTTGGCGGAGACGTTTGTGTGTATGGATTAGGAGATGTCGATCTGTTTTGATTAGCTGTACTAAGAGAGTTGTGTATACGTAAATGGTGTTTACGTTTCTTTTTACGCTCTTATTTTAGGTTGGATTATGCGCTGGGAAGAAATGCGTAGGAGTCGATTGTAAAATAAAACAAAGAAGCGAGAATCGCAGCTGAAATCTACCTTTTTTGCTAAGTTGTGGCTCCCGCTCGCACAATGCTTTTAAGAAGATTACGTAAGCGGCGATCTTATATCTTGTGCACGGAGGTGCACGCGGCTTTAGAGATCACATTTCATAATTATAAATGTTGGACTTACCGTTTGTAAATGTAGAAGTTTTGGGATTATAAATAATCGGTCTTTGTGTGAAAATTTTATTGAAAAACGAACGATTATGAGGTTTTGTTACTTCTCTTTTCAACACCATGGTAGAGATGAAAAGATCACAATTTATGTAGGTGAATTTCGCACATTTTTACGTATACGCGATAAATTTTTGTACAGCGGTCGTTTATTATTGTTTGTTCTATCTTTTTTCTTACGTGATATTAAAGTTTGACTTATTTTACTATACTCTGTACATAAACGTGCACATAGGTCTAAATGTAAATATTTTCAATAATATTCAAACTAGCCTCTCATACATTCATGCATTACTCAACTGAAATCCTATAGAAAACGCAGCAGACCGTTACAAACAGACAAAATATATTTTAAGCAACATCCCGAAAAAACGCTCCTATAAAAGAGCTCTCTCACAGAATCAGAAAAAAATGTATAGCTCTCGAAAAAAAAGTCTTTATCAAGCCTCCGATTCTGAGAAGCTCGCCGCTGCATCAAACTCCGCGCGTCCTTGTTTTCCTTTATCTGCCGCGCTGCTTTTATCTTGCTTTAATTGCTGCGCGTGCGCGCACTGCGGAGATATGCCGTCGTATATATCCTCACCGCCAGGCGAGGGACGAGAGAGGAGAGAGAGAGAGGGCAGCAAACGAGACGGCGACGCTGGCTTACATCCGGCCTCGGCGCAGACACACTGCGATGTGTATAGGGGGAGGAGCGCGTCGCATCAGCGCTTCGCGCCCGGAGCTGACCCTGAAAGACGACGACTTGGCTTTGAGCGAAAATCCGTTCTTTTTCGGGAGGCTGGAGGGAAAGAAGGTCGAGAGGTAGAGGAGAGAGAAGTGCCGCAGATGGTTGGAGCTTGGCTTGGGGATTCTTTAAGGCTGGGTTTTGTGGGGTGTGAGGTTGTTGACGGCTGCTGGTTTGAGAGAGAGAGAGAGGAAATTGTAGTTTTTTAACGTAATTGTATTGTGCTAGAGTAGGTAAAGAGCATTTTTCATGAAAAGTACAGGAATGTCGTAAACTAAACTCTGCTTATTCGTTTTATGAAAGCAATGAAAATAAAGTTCGTGTCTATATAGGTAAATAAATACACACATATTTATTAAATTATAAAAATGAACAATATGCTTGGAGAAAATTATTAAACAGGTCAGAGACCGTATTTTAACGAGCAACAATAAAATCAAAACGATCTTGCGTTCGATTCGTTCGTTTCATCTCACCGCGGCGTCGATCCGCAGCGGTGTTATAGATTATCCCGCCTCTCGCAGCTTGCGAGCGTAACTATTACGGAATTACGATTATAAAATTCACGC
>JAPYZA010005403.1:0-21596 GCA_030522685.1 Eupelmus azureus
TTTATGATTTTATAAAATTAGCCTATTTTATTATTATTTATTTATTTATTTTCCTTAATTTATTTTTTAACTTATGTATACATTATTTTACACTCATAAAACTATTTAAAAAAAACTTTTTACGCTCTAAACAAAAAAAAAGTTTGAGGTCGGGCGCGAGCCCTTCATCCACCCCTGTTCTTTTCTCCGCCTTTGCTCGTCGCGAGCCGCGTTGACCTCGGCTAGGTCGCGCGTTAGTGCGTTAAGTTTCGAGCGCACTGCATTCTAGCGGTTTTAGAGAGTTTTTAGACTCTCGCTTCTTTCTTTTTCTATTTACGCGCGAGGAAAATTCCACTCTGTGGATTTTTGATTTTTTACGCGCGCGTTCGTTCGTGCGTGGCCGGCTCCACGTTTAGGGCGCCAATTGTGATTTCTTCGCCTTCCCGGGTTAGTTAATTACTCGCGGCATGCGGGTTAGTCGCGTTTTTAGATTACTTCTTAATTATTTAGATGTTTTTTGAGTCTTCTCGATTCACCCGGGGTTGCCGCTGGACCTCGTGGCCAGAAAGGTTATTGGCCTTTCCGGTATGGGTTGCTTCCAGAGCAACTTCCGGGATCCTCCTCGTTGGGCTGCTAGGGAGCCTTTGCGCGCGAGGGAGGTTCTTAGGCCCCTCCCGCGGGCCGACACCGCCTAGCAGCACTGGTAAATTGCAAATAGCTGGGTAGGAATGGGAAGAGGAAAGGGAGAAGGTCCTTTGAATTGATCTCTCTCTTTCTTTAAACAAACTATTCTTTATTTAAGGCTAGTGTTGGCGGAGTGCTCAGAGGCGTTGGGTGGCACCCAAGAGCGTCCGTCCTGTACATCAACCAGAGAGAGACTGTCGCTCTCCGCCGGCTCGCTCGACGTCGACAGCTCGCGCGCTCCCCTCCTTCTCGACGCCTGTGAAGAGAGGGAGAGTGGTCATTTCGAGCGTTTTCTCGGTGTGCGCGCGTGTGTGTGTATGTGTGTGTGTATATGCGACTCCTCGCCCTCTCTCACTCTCGTGCGTCTCAAACTTCAGTTTAATTAAAATTTAATATTTTAGTATTTTTTTGTAAGATTAGATTTTTTCAATTCCAGTTTTAATTTTCAATTTGACAATAAATTAACTAGTCTTGCCTTACATTTATATTGGGATAATTTTATTCTTTGTAGTGAATTTTCAAAAATTAAAATTCTTTCTATTTTTAAAATAAAGGTTTCAGAAATCAAATCTCATTATATTAAAGGTTGAATTTATAAAGTTAAATACTTAGAATATGTAGGATTTCTCATAACATTTCAAATTTTAATTTTATACAAATCACGCAGGTAATTCATGTTGAATCGCCTGCGAGTATGCTCAACAATTTGGTGCCTCCTGTGAGGTTTGAATACACGACCCCCTAGCTCACGAGATCTCTTCTCAGAAAACGACATACGTCGAAACGCGAGCCACTCATGTCGACACGAGCCACGCGCATCGTCACTCATCAACAACGCCATCACTCCCATCAAGGACACCTCGACTCCAGCATCGAGACAGCAGTAGTCGTCATCACAAAGATAAGTTTAAGTTTGCAGTCGAGTTTTAAGTTGCAGTCGATTTTTAAGGTTGCAGTCGAGTTTTAAGTTTGTAGTCGAGCGATTAGTTCATAATCTCGTCAATTCATAGCGTGCTAAGTATATAACTTAGATAGGAAACTTGGGTGGGTCGCTGCATTAGAGTTTTTTGTTCATTAAATTAATTTTTAAATTTTTTCAATTTAGCTGCATTTTTTAAATTCATTTTAAAGTAAAGTTTGTTCTTTTTCCTTCATTAAAAAGTAGAGTAAAGTAGTTTGAATTTCAAATTCTTTGTTCATTCAATTTAAAATCTTGAGTCACACATTAGCCCGCGTGACGGGATAATAAACAAGCTTCTAAGGGCTTCATCGTGGGTCCCCGGTCCTGGCGGCACTCGGTACTCGGTAGTCCCAGCTTGTGTCGGCCCCTTACGTAACACCGAGTGGTGTCAGGATGGGGGGCGCTCGAGCGGAGACCTTTGCCCAAGAGGCGAATTATCTCGTCGAACTTTTGCCCAAATTAAGAGAAATGTTAGATTCCCCTCAAGTAACACCTAGCGAGGTAATGTATATGGAGTTCCGTTTAGAGGTTATCAAATCGTCGTTTACTTTATGTTCTAGTTTGTATAAGGAATTGTTGCCCAAGGAAGTCGATGAGGATGCGAAAAAGAAGTGGAATCAAATCAGTAATAATTATTATTCTTTAGCTACTAAGGTCAAATCGTTAAGAGAGCATGTTGAAGCCAACAAGCAGGTTCCGAATGCATCTACTTCGATGGGTAATTTCACTTTCATTGAAAGGCAAAAACTAATGAAGTTGCCATCTGTTATGCCTAGATTTAGCGGTGATCACGAGACATGGCTGTCGTATAAGAGGGCTTTTTTGAACTTAGTTCACTCTAGGATCGATATTGATGATAACGTAAAGTTTGCGTATTTGCGAGATTCTTTGAGAGGAAAGGCGCTAGAGGTGATTGCGTTGTATGGTACCGATGTCCAGGACTACGACAAGGCTTGGGAGACATTGGAAGATGCATACGAGAGGAAGCGAATTTTCATTTCCAAGTACCTTGATGCACCGTTCGACTTAACTCCGTTGATTTCCGCTTTGCCTAGGGATTTATCAAAACTGGTGACAGACACTAAGCAACGTTTGAGTTCGATGAAATCACTAGGAGTCGACGTTAAAGACCAGGTTGCTGTTCATTTGATGGAGAGAGCATTGCCACCGGTGGTGAGAGAGAAGTGGGAGGATACGTTGACTTCAGATGAATTTCCATCGCTTCAGAAATTCTACACGTTTATGAAGGGAGCATCGTCGAGATCATTTTCAATAGAGGTTGACAATCGTCCAATTGGTGGTAAGAGTTGTCCAAGGGAATTAATGAGTCACGAGAAATCCACATCTAAATTTCGAAGGTCCAACGACGATGCTCGTGTTCTCGTTTCATCGGTCGAATCGTCTTGCATTGTGTGTAAGCAGTCTCATCTACTTTTCGGGTGTCCACAGTTCCAGAGCCTCGCAGTGCAGATGCGTTGGGATTTCGTTAAGTTGAGTAAGTTGTGTTACAATTGTTTGAAGCGTCATGAGGGTAGGTGAGAGTTAGGGACGTGCAAACGTTGTTCTAGGCGTCACAACAATTTGCTGCATAATGAGTCGAAGCATTATGAAGATATGCGAGCTTCTCACGATGTAGAGGTTTTCCAGGTTCAAGCAACGACGAAGGATACAACAGCATGACTATCCATTGATCAATTTTGTGCAATTTCTAGATCTCCTACTTCGCAGCTTATGATGACTGCAGTCGTTCGAATAAAAAATAATCTAGGAGGGTTTATAGAGGCTCGCGCTTTGTTAGATTCTTGCTCCACAACACATTTTATTACAGACAGGCTTGTTAAAACTTTAGGTTTCAATGTTCGAGGAGAGAGGAGGTCGATCAGTGCGATTGATGGAGCACGAGCAAAATCGAAGGGCAGTGTAGAGGTATTGGTTCGTTCCAGATTGAATGATCCATCAAAGGGTATTGAAATTTTTAGTTGTTGAAAATATTGCAGAGACAGTTCCAGATGAAAGATTTCCACGTGAGCGCATAGACATTCCATCGAATATCCCTTTGGCTGATCCAGAGTTTCACATTCCACGATGCGTTGATTTATTAATAGGCTCGGGGACTACATTGTCATTCTTTTCAAAAGGGCAAATAAATGTATCTAAAAATAATAATGATTTGTACTTACAAAAAACTTTACTTGGTTGGGTCATAGCTGAAGGTTTCAATTCTGAGGCGAAGGAGTCGTTTTATTGCAATTTACTTACAGTAAAAGATCAGATCGCTAGGTTTTGGGAGATAGAAGAGATCGGCGAAAAATTTTGTAGGTCACGAGAAGAGTTGGAATGCGAATCTCATTACACAGAGAATGTTAGGCGTGGTACTGATGGTCTATATACAGTCAAGTTACCATTTAAACATTCCAATGTCGATTTAGGAAATTCAAAATCCAAAGCCTTTCAACGTTTCAGGGCGTTAGAGAGAAAATTTCAGACTCAACCTCGTTTTCGTGCAGAGTACAACGCAGTGATGCAGGAATATATCGATTTAGGACACATTACATTAATACAAGGGGAATGTATAGGAGGTTATTACCTTCCACATCATGCAGTAATTAAGTTGAGTAGTTCCACAACCAAAACTCGAGTAGTTTTTTATGCGTCGGCGAAGACTGAGAAGGGAAGGTCGTTGAATGGTGAATTGCTGGTAGGACCTACTATTCAACCCAAATTGTTTGAGATCTTGCTTCGTTTTCATTCATATCCATTCGTAATGACTGCAGACATAGAACGCATGTATAGACAGGTTTGGATGGATCAACAGGATCGACAATTTCAGCGTATTTTTTGGTATCATAATGGAGCGATTAGGACGTTTGAACTAAATACTGTTACTTTTGGAGTCGCAGCAACACCTTTTTTAGCAATTCGAACTCTCCATCAGCTTCCAGAAGACGAAAAATCGAACTTCCTTTAGCCTATCAGATTGTTAAAAATAATTTCTATGTCGATGATATGTTAGCTGGCGCAAATTCTTTGCATGAAATTGTACAGGCTCGTGATGAGGTCATTCAATTGTTGCATAGTGGAGGATTCAATATTCGAAAATGGATGTCCAATCATGCTCACGTACTAGACGAGTTAGGAGAAGGTGTGGTGGACATCGCTCAACAAGAAGGCTTGGAAGGCGTGCAGAAAACATTAGGTATAACTTGGAATTCCAAGACTGATCAGTTCGTTTACTCAGCTAGGAAAATCGAAATTCCAATCAAGGTTACGAAGCGACATATCTTGTCAGAAGTGACAAGGATTTTCGATCCGCTTGGATTATTAGGGCCAATAGTATTGTATGCTAAATTGATAATGCGGGATTGTTGGAAGTCGAAGGTGGATTGGGACGAAACGGTTCCTCAGAGTTTGTATGTGAAACGGGTTTCGTTTGCGAATCAATTATCCGTGTTGCAAGAAGTGTCGATTCCTAGATTTATAGTTTCTGTGAGTGTTATTAAGGTAGAAATTCATGGTTTTTGCGATGCCAGTCAGGAAGGATACGGAGCAGCTCTATACATTCGTTCAATCAACAAGAAAGGCCAATCTTTGGTGCACTTAGTAAGTTCAAAATCGAGGGTAGCTCCAATCAAACAAATCACTCTGCCAAGATTAGAATTATATGGCGCTGTGATGCTGGTTAGGTTGTTCAAGGAATGTCGCAACTCGTTCACATTTACCATGGATCGATTAGTTTGTTGGAGTGATTCTGAAATCGTATTGCAGTGGTTGAGAAGATCACCGAGAGATTTGCAGGTATTCGTAGGTAATCGAGTAGCGGAGATTCAGAGTCTGTCCGAGAACACAGAATGGAGACATGTAGCAGGTAAAAACATAGTGTGTGTCCGTGAGTGTGTGTGCATGTGTGTATGTATGTGAGAGTGTGTGAGTGTGTTTGTGTGTGTGTATGTCTGTGTGAGTGTGTGTGTCTCTGGGTGTTTGTGTCGATGACTGTGCGTCTGCGTGTATATGTATGTGCCTCTGTGTCTATTTGTGTGTCTGTGTGGGTGTATGTGAGTGTGTGTCTGGGTAAGTGTGTGTGTGCGTGTGTGTGTGTCTGTGTGTGTCTGTCTCTGTGTTTGTTTCTGTGTGTGTCTGTGTGAGCACGTGTGTCTGTGTGTGTATGTTTGTATGTGCCTGTGTGTATGTGTGTCTTTGTGTATGTATGTGTGTCTCTGTGTGTGTATGTGCCTGTCTGTCTGCGTGTGTGGGTGCGTCCGTGTGCGTCTGTGTGTGTAAGAGTCTGTGTGTCTGTGTATGTATGTATGTGTTTGTACCTCTGTGTGTGTGTGTATAAGCCTGAGTGTATATATGCCTGTGTATCTGCGTGTATATATGTGTGCCTGTGTGCTTGTGTGTACTATGTGCGTGTGCGTGTGTACGTGAGTGTGTGAGTGTATGTGCGTGCGTTCGTGTGTATGTATGTGAATGTGTGTGGCCAGTGTGTGTCTGTATGTGCGTGTGTATGCGTATGTGTGTGTATGTATATGCCTGTATATTAATGTACGTATTGGTGTCTCTGTGTGTGTGTATGCGTGAGCGAGTGTGTGTGCCTGTGTGTGTATGTGTCTGTGTGTGTATATGCCTGTGTTGCTGTGCGTATGTATGTGTGTCTGTGTGAGTGCGTGGTCGTGTGCCTGTGTGTCTGCGAGAGCGAGTGTGTGTGTGTATGTCTGCCTGTGTGTGTGGGTTTGTGTGTATGAGTGTGTCTGTGTGAGAGTGTGTGTGGCTTTGTGTGTGTCTGTGTGCGTGTGTGAGTGTATGTGTTTGTGTTTGTGTGGCTGTCTGAGTGCACGTGGCTGTGTCTGTGTGTATGTGTGTGTATGTGCCTGTGTCTCTTCGTATGCGTGTGTGTCTATGTGTGTGGGTTGATGTGTGAGTGTGTTTGTGTGTGTCTGTGTGCGTGTGTCTGTGTGTGTGTCTGTGTGTGTTGTGCGTCTGAGTGTAGTGTCTGTCTGTGTGTATGTGTGTATGTGCCTGTGTATGTATGTATGTGTGTGTGGCTCTGTGTTTGTGATTGTGTCTGTGTGAGTGTGTGTGTGCGTGTGACTCTCTCTCTGTGTCTGTGTATCTGTGTGTGTTTCTATGTGCGTGTGTGTATGCGTGTGTATGTGTACTGTAGTGTCTGTGTGTGCGTTTGTTTGTGTGTGTGTCTGTGTGAGTGTGTGTGTCTGTGAGTGTATGTATGTATGTACCTGTGTGTATGTGTGTCTTTGTCTGTGTATGTGCCTGTCTATCTGAGTGTGTGAGTGCGTGTGTGTCTCTGTATGTTTATGTTCCTGTGTGTCTGTGTGTGTGTATGCCTGTGTGTGTATGTGTCTGTTTGTATGTGTATGTGTGTGTATATGCCTGTGTGTCTGTGTTTATGTATGTCTGTTTGTGTGAGTGTGTGTTCGTGTGCCTGTGTATATGTGTGTGTATGTGCCTGTGTCTCTGCGTATGCGTGTGTGTCTATGTGTGTGGGTTGGTGTGTGAGTGTTTGTGTGTGTCTGTGCGTGTGTATGTGTGTGTGTCTGTGTTTCTGCGTGTATGTATGTGCGCTTTTGTGTCTGTATGAGTGTGTGTGTGCCTGTGTGTATGTGCTTGTGTATGTATATGCCTGTGTATCTGCGTGTATGTATGTGTGTCTGCATGTATGTATGTGTGCCTTTGTGTCATGTGTGTTCGTGTGAGTTTGTGTGCGTATATTTCTGTGTTTCTGCGTGTATGTATGTGTGCCTGTGTGTCACTGTGTGTCTGTGTGTGTATGCGCCTGTATCTCTGCGTATGCGTGTGTGTCTGTGTGTGGGTTGGTGTAAGAGTGTGTGTGTATCTGTGTGTGTACATGCGCCTACGTGTGTATATGTGTGTGAGTGTGTGTTCGTGTGCGCGTGCGTGTTTGTGAGTGTGTGTGTGTGTGTTTATGTGTGTGAGTGTGTGTGTGTGTGTCGTTGTGTATGTCAGTGTGTGTGTCTGTCTGTGTGTGTGTGTCTGTGTGAGTGTGTGTGGCTGTGAGTGTATATATGTATGTGCCTGTGTGTATGTGTGTCTTTGTGTGTGTCTATTTGTGTGGGTTGGTGTGTGAGTGTGTTTGTGTGTGTATGTGCCTGTCTGTGCGTGTGTATGTGCCTGCGTGTGTATGTGTGTGTGCTGTGTGTGTGTCTGTGAGTTTGTGTGTCTGTGTGGGTGTTAGATTGTGTGTGTCTTTGTGTGTGTAAGTGTATGTGTCTGTGTGGGTGTGTGGGTGTGTGTGTTTGTCTGTGTGTGTGTGCGTGTGCCAGAAAGAAACCGGGTTAAAAAAAATTTTTTGTTAAAATAATAAATTAATCAAGAAATCGCTCACTACCCCCCCCCCCCCTGTGTGTGACCTGTAATAGTGTGTGCGCGTCATGGCGTATGTATGCTATGTTTGTAGTATATCTATATATTGCATGTCGCATTCAATGAAGACTTTATAAGGGGATTGCAAAAGAAAACTTAAACAAAAATGTAGTATCATATTATCCGCATGTATCAGTGGTGTTTCAATTTTTGATTTTGGTTCCTAACTGATAGTTTGCTGCCACAGGAAGTGAAATTTTAATCATTATTGAAATAATCCTGATTGGATTTAGATCTATTCGTATAGGTAGTTTATGGCTCGGTGATCGTTGCACATATCTTACTTCACTTCGTTTCCTTATCGTAATTAGGGGATCATCATGTTGATCCTTGGAGTGACAGCTACCGTTACTTCTAATTTCACTAAAATCTGTTAAACCACATATTTTTACATGGTGTCTAAAACTATGAGTATTAACCTCTCTCTCACAAGCATTATGGATTCTCTTTAATGGCCCTCGGAAATCTCGCAACGCTTGAGGCTCTGTGACCCTAGCTCCATGTTTTTGAGCACTCTCAGATATGGCCCTTTTTGCGGCTGTTTCCTCGAAGTAACATATAAAAGTAACACGTGAATTGTTTAATACATAAATACTCTATTAAACCAAAAATTCTAAAGTATTAACACAAATCTAATTGAGTTTCTTCGTCTTGTACTCGGATAAATATACGCCTACCAAGCTCATCTACTCACCTGATTTCGGGTGTTCTTCCTACCTGCTTCCCTACATTTTTATTTGGTTTTTGAAAAACTCTACCGCTATATCGGCCTCTGCTTCTGACTCGAATTTTATCCTAGCTACATTATTTTCTCCTCCTGATGCTGAAGTTAACATCTCTATTTCTACTATAGAGCCATGAGTTTCGAATAATTCCGCTACTTGTTTTATACTTAATACAATTTTATAAATACATATAATATTTTTACCCTCTTTACTTAATTTATAAATTTTGGTTACAATAGTCATGATTTCTGTAACGAAAGTAAAAATAAAATATTTGGTTACAATTGAAATTTTGGTTTTAAATTTGGTTTTTCTTATATGAATGCATATAATTTTGGTTAAAGTAAAGTGTTGATTTGAGTCGAGTCACACTTAGTCATACGTGTGTAAAAGTCTGTCTGTCCGTCCTGGTGTTTTCCAGTTAGCTTTACTTAATTTTTGTGGTCCGGCTATTTTGCAATAATATTTTCCTCTCATTCCCGTTATGGCTAGTTGTGCACCTTGCGCATTAATAGTATATTATGTACCAAGGGCGTAAAGTGAGCTTTTATAGACCAAGTGTGGAATTTGCAGTACGAGTCAAGGTGAGCTAGCATGAGCCGAAGGCGAGTGCGTTTGCGAGCTGAAGACGAGTCGTGTCGCCCTGTCGTTTTTATTTCCCTTATTATATCTTGAAGAGATTCGTCTTTAGATCTCCCTATATTATAAGCAGCTAATTTTTCTCTAATTAAATTAATGTCTAAATCTGGTTCTAATTTCGTTATTTCTAGAGTTAAATCCGGCCTATGAGTATATATATGAATGGTGTATCGCAATATTTATGGTTACGGTTCCCTTCGTAATGTTTTTCTAATATGTCAATACTACAATTTTTATATGTGTTTGGATGTATATGCACCGGTTTATACATCTCTAAAAAATCCTCCTTGTCTATGTGCAATATTATTTTCTAATAAATTCGCTTTAATCTGATGATACCCGCCTGCTCATAATATATTCCCGGTTTCTCTTTAACTTTCTCTATCTCATATCTTCTTGCGCCTAGGAACGAATGGCATAGACATAGGATTACTAGTAGGATTTTAGTGGTGGATTCCATTTTATGTTATCAAGAAAATAAATATTAATTAGTGGGTTTTCGTACAGCTTTTAATTTATCTATATGTTTACGCAATCTTTTGCCATTTGGCAATTTTAAAATAACATTGTTTCTACCTAGTATTTCTACGATTTTTAATGGTTTATTATAATAATTATCAAATTTCTTTGTTCTGGGCTCATTTAATACGTATGCATAATCTCCTACGTTACAATCTAATTTCTTTAATTTACTATCTCACCGTTCTTTAGACTAAGTTTTTGTCTTTATTTGATTTGCCCAGCTATTACTTCCATGTCATCTAATCTAGCTACTAAATCTTGCAAAAATAGATTATATATTCTTAATTTTTCCTCACGCGGTATATGCATCGGGAATCTAGCTGTTCTCCCGAATACCAATTCGAATGGCGTATAATTAGTGGCGGAATGGGCACTAATATTTTAGGTAAAGGTAGCAAATGGTGCTAACCTATCTCAATCATCAAATTTTTCTGAATATCTACGTACGAAATCTACTAATGGCGCATGACTTCTTTCTAGTGAACCGTTAGTCTGTGGCCTATAACTGGAGGTGGTTAAATGATTAATTTTTCAAAATTCCTAACATTCTTTCTACTATTTCTGATAAGAAGCTTGTTCCTCTATCTGATAGTATTGCTCTAGGAGCTCCATATTGACAAATTAAATGTCTAGCTAATGCGTCTGCAATCGTAGTTGCGCGTAAGTCAGGTATGGGCACAACGATAATATATATTGTTAAGTTGCATTGCATAGTTAAGAGATGTTTATTTCCGCGGGAGGTGGTTTTCAATTTTGCTACGGTATCAATTAAAACTTTATCAAATTCGGTGTACTTTTACCTATTCGAGTCCCTGCTCATATTTTTGTAGTTACCGATATAGCCCTATAATTTATTGGTATGGGTAATTCTTCCCTATTTGCCACGTCATCGTCTTCATCGACATCACCAGCGTGTGATTCCGGAGAAGAATCTGTGTTTATAGTTGCTTCTTTTTCGGATTGTGAGACTAAATCGTGAGATGTGGCTTCCGCGGTTTTAACTAATTCCTCAAGTTTAGCTATTCTCCTTCCCATCTCATCGTCGGGAACTATACTTTTTACTTTCGGGATCATAGGGATCTACCTGATTTTAAAATTCCTGGGCTCTCTCTTCTACCTTATCTCCCCTCGAGTAACACGGTGGGAAAGTTAATGTTATTTCCGCATCCGGGTCTATCTCTACAGCGGTCTTTTCTAAATGTTTTTGAATACTCTCGTTAAACTTATCTATGGACTTTCGTAATTCTTCCCGGGTTAGAGTGGATCTATCTCTATGTTCGCCCTTATTTCCTGCCTCGCTTTCACTATCAGTCTCTATAGGGGTTACATCAATAACCATACTCGGTTCCTGAAATACTTCATCTAATTCCCCTTCCTCGATAGTACTTTCTTCCCTGATTGTGAATCTACTGTTCCGAGGATCTATAAGCGGTAGTGACTCTTCCGGACTTACAATACTATCAGAAAAACTTTCACCGGTTACAGTTGCATTTTCACTAATAATCACTCGGAGTATATTTTTTCTGGGGCTATATTTGTATCTAATCGCTTCGCTGTTTGTTCCTTAACTAAGCTAGTGTTACTCGGAGGTTTCACTGGGAGTTTTAATTTAGTACTAGCGGTAGTAATTTTTTTAGCTGGTTCAATGGATACTTTTCGCGTGAATGGACTACCCGTAGTCGGTATTTGTCTAGATCTAATTCTTTGAGCTATTACACTATGATCTAATTGAGGTGCTACTTTAGATGTTTTTGCTCTTATAGGTCTACCTTTAGATCCCGTTTGCTGACTAAGCCCTGCTTTAGGAGTATTACCTAGAGTTCTCGATCTTTGTCTTATATTTTCTTTGGGTGTTGATGTTTTATTGTGTAATACCATAATTTGTATAGCGGTTAATTTCTTGTTAATATCCTCCTCCGAAGGAGTAATTTCGGGATTACGGGATAACGCGTCGGCATTACAGTTTCATTTTCCGGGTTTATATTTAAATGTATATCGTGTGACATGGCAAATGGCCATACACAATAAATCCCCTAATTATTAGCCTAAGTGATAGATAGAAGCTTCGCTGAGAAGTCACAGCTAGTACATAAAAATATACGTCTTCGCTGTGGTGACCTCTCATGGGCGAGGGCTACCTGCCTGGGAGACACACGTATTTTTAATATTTTTATTTCCACTAAAATCTAAACACTTGAGACGCGCACTAGCACTTTCTCCCTGTTGAGTGTTGCTAAGTCCCTTTCAGAAACCCTAGCTAACCCTATCTATTCACCTGTCAATCCCTATCTATTTTAACCTTTATAAATCTTATCCTAAAGGCGAGCCTTCAAGAAGTTCAATTGATATATCCTACCCTGAAGAGAAGAGTCGAGTTGAGCCTGCTGACTGCTAGATAACAGGTATTGGCGTCCTGAAGAGAGTATCCTGAGTCTCTGAAGATATCCTAGAAGCCCTGCAGAGTAGGAACTGGACCCAGAAAAGATGGTGTGCATCTGAGGTGAAGGATGGTCACTGGAAGGCGGAGGAGTCCTGTTTACAGCTGGGACGAGAACTGCGCTGGCAACATATGCCCATCGTACGCCCCAGAAACGTACTCCTGTAACAAGAAGTAATGAGTATTTGTTGGAGAGAGTTACCTGAAGAGATTCCCAGCTGATGCCCGTTCACTGCCACCCTGAAGAGAATCCTGCAAAGAAGAGAGTTCAGATTAGCTTGACAGCTTGAGAGGTTATGGAACGTTGTTTCTAACCTGCTTTTCAAGTTCTGGAGAGTAGATCGTTCTGTCGCTTCTGAAGAGTTCCCTGGAGGTGGTAGGAAGAAGTTACCCGCTACATCCAAGTGTCCCGCTGTATCCACATGCCCTGAAGAGAAGTCGATATCGTCGGCGCTGGTTACTACTGCACATACACACACGCAGAATATAAACTGCAAAGTTGGCTGCGTCGGCTCGAGAGATCGAGCGAGCGCTGTGAATGACGTCGCGCTGTAGCGCGCTACAAGAATATGGAAGTGATCACGACCAGCGATCACGTGACTGCGCGGGAGCGCACGATGTCGGCCGAATGAGAGAGAGAGAGAGAAGAGGCGCTGCGCGCCACTTCTCAGCGAGCAGCCAGCAGCGTCGGCCAGGGATCGTGCGGAGCGAGCGCCACAGCACATTTTTCGTTTACGTTGTTGGAGTTTTTTTGAGTACTGATGCATACGAGTGTGATTCTGGTCGAGGTTGCAAGCGAGCGGCGAGCGGTATTGGAGAGTGGGCGTAATTTTGCGAGTGGTGATTCGCCATCGTTCAAGTAAGAATATTAAGTCCTTATTCCCTTTCCTTTGAAATTTTTCCCTTAAGTGCTGTGCACGACACGTCTCGACCGTCGGCGTGCGTGATCGCCTATTTGAAGTTGTACCGCATGTGTTTTTGTAAATTGAGAAATCCTGAGTGCCCTTTCAGTGTAACCCCCTTTTTCATTGAGTTTTTGCCCTTTTTAGTGTGTCTCTCGGCGGTTAGTTCTCGCGTATGGTGAAGTTAGGATTCGGTGGGATTTTGACGGATCTCGCACGTCCCCGGGACGAGTCTCGTGCTTGAGTATATATTGGCTGGCGCCCATTATTCCAAGTGTAAATTTTAAAGTGATCATTAAATTCGCCAATATAATTTTATGTAAATTTCAGTGTTTTCTTTGGATAGTGTTTGTCATTAATAACCTGAAGAGTTTTTCTCCCCAGCAACTCTCCCGTTACAATTAATAACCTGTAAATTTAAACATCCACCTCATGAGTCTTTGTCCTGGATGTACTATAGTTGTATTCAGCTTTATTTAATGTTCTTGATAAGTAAGCGACTGGGTGATCGAATCCGTTGATGTCTTGGCTTAGCACGGCACCTATAGCCTAATCTAACGCAACGGTGGTTAACGTACATGGTTTGTCAAAATCTGAAAGTTTTAATATCGGGTCTCTACATTAATGATCTTTAAGTTCTATAAAACTCTGTTCTTGTTTTTCTGTCCAATCAAAAGGATTATCTTTACGTAATAAATCGAATAAAGGTTTAGCTATTCGCGAAAAATCTTTAATAAATCTCCTATAATACCCAGCTAATCCTAAAAATTGACGTATATTTTTCACGGTGGTAAGTCGAGGAAAATTTTTAAACTGCAGTTATTTTTCCTGGATCTGGCTCAATGCCTTTTTCGCTTACTAAATGCCCTGAATAGGTGACTTCTTTTTGCAAAAATTCTACTATATCTGGTTGTAAAACCAATCTCGCGGCACATAAACAATTGAATAAATTACTGACTCTACGTTCATGCTCTCGTAAATCTTTTGCACATACTATTATATCGTCTAAATGTACTAACATCTCGGTATTTTGTAAACCTCGCAATACACGATCCATCATACGCTGGAAAGTTGCTGGCGCGTTTTTCAACCCTTCGGGCATATGTGTGTAATGATAATGACCATTCGGGGTCGTAAAAGCTATTTTCCATCGGTCATGTTCGGCCATGGGTATTTGTTGAAAACCACTAGCTAAGTTAAATGTAGATAAATATTTCGCGCCTCCTAACTGATCCATTATATCCTCTATGTTGGACAATGGGTACGCATCTCCTATCGTTTTTTCATTCAATTTTCGGAAACCTATTACCATTCGCCACCTAAGATTACCATGTGAATCGGTTTTTTTTAGGTATTACGCACGCGGGAGAATTATTCGGGCTGTTTGAGGACTCTATGATCCCGTCAGCTAATTTTTTTGCTACTTATTCTTTCAAAACTACTTTATGAATCGGCGGGTGACGATAATTTTTTACATTTACCGGTATATAATTTTCGGTAGAAATTTTATGACTTATCTAATCTGTACACGGCAGTGGATCTCCCGGTAATAAAAACGTGTCGTGATACTCTTCTATTATCCTATATATGCTATCTTTTTCCTCGTTCGAGAGATGATCCTGATGTATTAATTTTTTTATCTTTTCAATGCGCTCAATTTTACTAGTATAAAAAGGACCTTTAAATTCACTATCAGTAACTGTATCGAATGTTGGCACTTCGTATTCAATCGGTATTAAATCTCGCGGATCTATTTCTATAGTTACATCTTCCTCGTTAGTATTTATAGCCATTATGTTACATTGACCGTTATCGTTTGAAACTAATCCTTCAACTACTTAGGCTCTCTCATCACCTACATCTATTCGAAGCAAACATCCTACGGTAAGCTCGGTATTTACTAAGTTTATACGTATTACTTATTTAGTACGTCCAGCTACTGTGTAAAATTCTTTTTTATTTTCTGTATCGGTTGTTATTTCACTATCCAACTTACCTGTCGCGTCTTCGTCTGAAAATAAGCGATTTAAGTCTTCCGATAAGTCTTTGCTAGTTATTCCCTCACGTAAGGCTAATATTGTTCGTCATCGTCTAATACGTTTAACAAATCACTGTTTTCTATCTCAGTTTCGCGTTGTTTAACATCGGCGGTATCTACATCTTCGTCATTTATGCGAGTTTCTGCGACAGAAAGATGCAAGAAAGGCATAGGATGCATTACGTCTAAACTAACTACTAGAGTTTTATAGTATACGATATTTCTGCCTCTTCTTTGAAACAATAAAGCCTACCTAATAATCCATGCTGTTTTATAGGAAATCTATTTTGAACTACGTAAACACGATGCTGGTTATGTTTTAATGTTAATGTTACCATCCCTAACCTCCATAATGTTCCTTCGGATATTCTGCCTAATTCCGCGCTTTCTTTGTGGTTTACTCTCACGTTTTTATCTAAAGCACCTAATTTTATTATATTTACTGACGTGCCGTTATCTATCATAAAAAGTCATTTTCGTTGCCGACCCTCTTTTACTGCGCATGAAACTGCTGGCGGAGGAGTCTCATCTTCTTCATTTCCTCCTCTAATTCCTGCACACGAGGCGATTCGCTCGATTTCTTTAAGATCTGCATTACCTGTCTCTGCTCGGGAGAGGCAGTGGCTTGCATCAGAACCTGCGTTTGTTCGCGTTGTGGCTGCACTGGGCTCGTCGACGATTGCGCTGGACGAGCCCATGTCGAGTTTAAAGGACCGTGTGCTTCCCTAGCATCGCGACGGTATTCAGTACTCTCTCGCCAATTATTCTGAATTGTTCCTGATCTATTTTGACTAAGCCTATCATCACGCACAGGTGGCGTATATCCTTGGGGACCTTCTTGCTTTAAGTTTTATTTAATAATTTTTTCACTCCTCGGAGTGTGCACTATCAGTACGTGGACCCTGAAACTTGGCTCGTAGGCTTGGGCTAAAAATTTCAGTCCACATTTTGAAATTTTAAGAGCCAGGACGGTTTTATCCTGTGCACGCCAATTCTAACCTCTAAGTGCTGTACACACTAGTCGGAGTGCTACGTGAGGCGACTATACTCTTTGGGACTTCTCGCCTTGTTTCTTTTAACAGCTGCGCCTTAGAGAGGGACCGACCTGCTTGCTGCGGAAGGAAGAATTTTCTTGTTTTTACGAGGTCAGATCTACAATAATTCGTTTTTTCATTTCTGAGGTAACGTAGAAATTGCTGAATTAAAAAATGAAATAAATCTTATTAAAACTAATAAAAGTTCAAATTATAACAATAATAGGAAACATGTGCATAAAAATAATAATAATAAGATACTGTTCAGAATAATAAAGATACTCTTGATAATATCGAAGCACCGGTGGCAGCTGCCGATGAGGGGACCTCCGATACGCCGTCCGGGTCAGCTGATTACAATACACACTTTAGAAAGGTCACATATAAGAGAAATTGATCTTCTCGCCAGCATACTAATTCTCGTCCACCAAAAGGCATCATCTCCGGACCACTTACTAAGCATGAAAGGGACGGCAGTGGAAGAGCACTTGTGATCTCCGGCTTTGTCAACTGCGCGACAGGAGGCATTCGGCCGGATGACCTGATGAGCGCTGTTTTCTGTATGGTCCTGCCGTCTTTCGATAAGGGTAATATTCTGGAAGTTACTGAACTGCGCACTAATTATCAACGCAGTAAATCAGAGTCCAGAAATGGTGCAAATCCCAATATTGTAATATCAAAATCGAACGACATAGATACTAACAATACTAATACAGCTGGCCCGGGGGCGTGGGGTGTAACCTATAAAAAAGAATCCTCCTTCTCTGCTCGTGCGGTTGGTCAGTAAGTCTATTGTGCGTGAGGTCCTTGAGGCAAAGCAGAAATTTACTTCTTCAAATGTAGCAGACATTAATCTCTCTCAATTTGGTAAAGATTCAATCAAACGTAAACTACACCGTCCGATATTTATTAATGAATTCCTTGATCGTGAATCTTATAAAGAGTTTCAAAACCTTAAAATAATAGCTAAAAATCTAGGCTTTAGATTTATATGGCAGCGACGAGGTCGGTTTTATGCTCGTATGGAGGAAGGAGAGAGAGCTTATACTTTTAGCAGTGCTTCAGATCTTAACATTATTTTTGAAAACTGTAAAACTCACGCACGGTCTGCCAGCACTACAAATAGCTTAATTTTAGCTGGTCCCTCTAATTTTCAAGACTTGAATAGTTCTGTTATCAATGGTTCAATAGTAATAATAATAAAAATTGACTAGCTGCTGGCAGGACTGGCCGACCGCTTAGAGGACGGAACATATTAAAAGTGGGGTTTGTCACTCTGACCTCTCTTCGAGGCCATGTTGATCACCCCCGCCAGTAGCTCGCAGATCATCCAACATACCATCTTGTTGGGGTAGCGGAGACCAAGCTGAGCTAAGTCATAAGTGATGACGCCGTTCGAGTGCCTGGTTATAAAATTTTTAGAGTAGATAGAAACTTGAGTAGTGGTGGAGTTGCTCTGTTTGTGCATGACTACATTAAGGTTACAATACTGGAGTGTTCTGATACGACGGGTGCCGGTAAGCCTCATAAACCTGAGTTTATTATGGTCACGCTACAACAGGGTGGTTCTCCGCCCATCTTTATAGCTGCTATTTACGGGCGTCCAGGATTCTCATGGAAAGACTCTAATCTGTTAATTTTATTGAAAAAACATACCATAAATTACAGCTAAAAATAATCATGGGAGACTTGAACGATGATCTCCTTAAGGACTCCACTGATTCAAATTTAATTTGACAACTTACAAATAAACTTTCAAATCGTTCAGGATGGTCCGACGCACAAACACAGCCCTTATGCGTCGAGCACATGGATTGACGTTATGTTTGTAGACAGTAATGAAAATGTTATTAGCCTTGAAAATAACTCTCCGCCTTGGCACGGCAATCATAACATTATTAATGTGACGGTCGAAGCGCCGAACTAGCTAGTGATACTTTTAAATACCGTGACTTTAATAGCATTTCTAATGACGAGCTGGCTAGCTTCCTGCGGAGTTGCGATTGGTCATTATTTCAATCTGACATGACGGACGTGGACTCTGCGCTTGGCCAGCTCAGCTCGAATCTTGCGTAGGCTATTAACGCGCTTGCACCCTTGAAGACCTTTATTCCTCGTAGAAGAAAGCTTCCGTGGATCGATGCTGAGCTGGAGACTATTTAAAAAATGCGATGCGACATACAGACGCTTTAAACGCACCGGTTCTGAGGAAAGTCTTTCCGAATTTCTCGAATTGCGCAAAGAAGCCCGAACGAAATCTGATAAAGCTAAGGCCATCTTTTATCAGAACAGACTCTTCGGAGCGTTTGGCGACAACAGGGTTTGGGAAGAGCTGCGCAAGCTTGGACTCCTGCCTAGAAAGACTGAGGCTTTGAATGGCCTAATGCCGTGTGATCTCAACGTGCACTTTGCGAGGGTGTCACTCTCGCTTACTGATGAGCGCGCCATGGAGGATGTCATCGCTGCGGCATCCGCTGAGGGATTTACTTTCTCAGAGGTTGGTCTCAGCGATGTAATTCTCTCGGCAACACATTTCTCCTCTCAGGTGCGTGGGACAGATGGCATCCTGCAGAGTGTGATAGTGAGAGCTTTGCCCGTCATCGGTGACATGCTGATCGGGCTGTTCAATGCCTCTCTCTGGAGTGGAACTTTTCCTGCCCTTTGGAAAAAAGCGCATGTTATACCTTTAAACAAATGCTCGCCGCCGTCAACTCCATCTGACTTTCGCCCAATTGCGCTTCTGTGCTTTTTTTCAAAGGTCCTTGAGAAGATAGTTCATGCTCAGCTCACTGAACACCTAGAAAGGCGGGGGGTCCTTGACTCGTTTCAGACTGGATTTAGGAAATTTCACTCGACTGAGACTGCTATGCTAAAGTTGACAGAACACATCAGGACGGGAATGAACAGGAAGTTGGTAACAATTCTCCTGCTCTTCGACTTTTCTAAAGCATTCGACACGGTTTCACCTGGACGGCTACTGGACGGAATGAGGCGCCTGAGCTTTTCAAGGGGAGTTCTTTGTTGGGTACGCTCCTATCTAATCTACACGGGCAGAGAACAACTAGTAACTACCAGATTATTTGCTAACTCCCCTTGGATTGGCACCGACCTTGGAGTACCAGAAGGATCGGTGCTGGGCCCGTTGTTGTTTTGCATCTATATTAATGATGTCGGTGAAATTTTTTATAGAAACCGGATCAACTACATACTATACACTGATGACTTGCAGATAGACATCCAGGTGCCGTGCGGTGGTCTGGCTGAGGGGATAGAGCAGCTTGAGTCGGCTGCTGCAGCTGTGTCGGGGTGGGCTACGCGTGCGTCGCTTAGGCTGAACACTGCGAAGACCAAAGCAATAATATTGGGTAGAAGTGCTTCTATAAAGAAAGTTTATAATTTTGATCTTCCGGGTGTTCGCATGGGCGACGGTGTCCATGTCCCTTTCTCGGATACGGTAACGAGCTTCGGAGTTGTTCTCTGGGATGACATGGAAACCTCATCTGGATCAGGTCACCAAAAAATTTAATAAAGTATTATATGGATTACGTTTTTTCCGTCGTTTCACCACCGAGGCTCTACGTAAGAGGCTGGCGGTGGTGCTGCTCTTTCCTCACTAGACAGCTGCTCGGTGGTATACCTAGATGCAACGCTAGAACGGAGACGTCGACTTTAAGTACTACAAAACTCCTGTCTTCGATACATATACGGTGTTAGAAGGGATGCTCTCATCACCTCGTACAGGAGGGAACAAAACGGATACTCACAGGGAATACTTCGCCTTGATACACATGTACAAAATTCTTAAAATCGGCCATCCCAGCTATCTAGCTTCACTTTTCACACGGCACATTCCTAGGGGTCCTATGCGTGGTGATGTTAGAGAACTCAGGGTTCCACAGTACATTGAAACTACAAGTGATGCTTTTAAAATAAGAGT
Source organism: Eupelmus azureus (assembly GCA_030522685.1). Lineage (NCBI taxonomy): Eukaryota > Metazoa > Arthropoda > Insecta > Hymenoptera > Eupelmidae > Eupelmus > Eupelmus azureus. The sequence goes on from JAPYZA010005403.1 coordinate 20,258, forward strand.
TGCCGTGCTGTGGAACTCTCTTCCGTCCTCAATTAGAAACTTACCATCGTTATTTAGTTTTAAACGAGTGTTAAGGAGGCATTTGTTTGATCTGGATTAATAAGTATATTGATTTATTTTTCTGTATGTCTTGTCCGCGTCCTAACTTATTACATGTCATGTCATGCTGTTCTTTATGTTCGTTCCCCTATCTTAACTTTCTTTTTTAAGATGGGAGTGAATGTATTTATAGTATGAGTGTGAAGTGAAGGTGCGACTTGGACTGTGATAGAGCATGGACGAGGTGAAATATACATCTGTGATCTGACCACAAAGACTGATTGATTTTATTTTTATTTTTACTTGATTTTTATATACCTAGGTTTAAGTTTTACTTATTTTCTGACACGGCCATTGTAATCAGTTGTTTTTTTTAATGTACTTTACTAGATTTTATTTTTCTGAACGTATGTTTTATCATACCTGACTGATAGACAAATGTGATATCTATAATAATGTATTAATTTATTCTCAATGTTATGACCTATTTAATAGGCATTATTCTTAAACTGTTGTATTTACTTTATACTAAACTTGTGCAATAATAAATTTATTTATCTATCTATATCTATCTACGTTTTTATAAGCTTCTTATTTTTTTAAAATTATTTAAAATAAATTTATGGTTCAAACTTGGCTACTTTCTCATTTAAACAACTCGTATTCAATCTTAATGTTTCATTAAACGTAAATCGTCTAGAAATTTTGCGTAGTTACGGATCGTATGATACTTTATAAACTCTATGTCAAATTTTTATGATGATGGCATAATTTTTGCATGACTGATGACCCTCTTAATATAATAGTAGTAAAGTAGTAATGTTTTTTATTCCACACCCGACCGAAAAGACCAACTTTTGCCCCTGAAATACGGGGCGAAAGTAGCATAATTTACCCGAAAATCAGTTAGCGGGGCAAAAGTATTTTCGGCTCGCTTTTTGCGGGACGAAAAGATCTTTCGGCCCGCTAATTTAAAAACTACTTTTTGGGAATATATATCGATATATATACACATACACATGCATATCTATATATATGTATATACTTACACACACATTATATATATATATATATTTTTTCAATTTATATATTTTTATATATAATAGATCTTTTTATATTCTTTTTTCTTAAAGCAATGCGTTTGATATATATATATATAAATTTTTTTATTTTATAATTTCAATTTACATATTTTCATGTTTGTTAGGTGACAGAAAGGCCTAGAAACTTCTCTGCCTTTCCGACACCTAACCCACAGGAAAGAGCTTCTCTGATTACGTGGACTAATCAGAGAAGCAAA
>JAPYZA010005404.1:0-12227 GCA_030522685.1 Eupelmus azureus
CATATATATTGCTATCCGAATCAAATAATTGTTTTAGATAATCAAAAGCTTTTCTTTTCCTTACAGCCTGATTCTTGTGAAGAGGTGAGTAAAAATTTGCATAAGACTATTAATTACTTTTATTCTTGTAAATAATGCAAATATATTTTAATTACCACAGTAATTATATAAGTTTGTAAATGTTTGCAAAATATTTATTTATTGATGAATTTATTTTATTACAATATTCTCTTCTTAATATCATACCAAATAATTAAAAAACTTTGTTGGCTTTTATTAATATTTAAAAGAGTTTTAAACTAAATGGATAAAAATGTTTTAAAATATATTTTTTCCCCAAACGTGTTAAAATTGGGCCCATTTTAATCCCTGAGATTTTCACACATTTTCATATTTGAGCATATTTGTGATAATGGTAGGAAATAAAGCCATTTGTCACCTGCAATCAGGTAAGAAATGGAAACTTTCCTACCTTACGTATGAAATTAACTCCATTTCTAAACTGTTTACAGGTATGAAACGATTTAATTTTTTTACTCGTTTTGAATCCTGTATACTCTGTTCCGTAAATATATTTAATGTGTGCGCGCGTGTATTTTTATGTGTGTGTACTTTTTTTATCTATATACATATCACCAAAAAAAGTTTAAAAAATTAAAATTTTTTCGAAATTATTATTCTTTTCAGTTATTAAGAATTCTAATTTTTAATAATTTTGATTGCATTATTGATAGTTTTTTTTAGTAAAATAAGTTCCGTAATCAAAAAATTGTTATTTATTTTACAGGTTGAAAGTGGTGCAGTTGCAGTTTCACAGGCAGCCGCCGTGAGTGAAGCGGAAGGTGAAGGTGAAGGTGCAGCCGAAGCTATTGCAACTGCTGCTAGTGAAGCGCATGCTGATGGAAATGGAAATGCAGCTGCAGTGTCTCAATCCGCTGCTTTAGCAAATTCTAAGTCGCACAAAGCTTAGTAAGTTGATCATTAGTAAATCTTATATGGTCATATAAATAAAAAACTCTAATAAATTTGTTAAATTGCAATAACATTTGTCGCACTAATTATTTACAACCCTTGAGTAAGTATAATTCGATTCCCATTTCTGAAAATGTAGAAGTAGATTGTTAAAAATCGGATTTAATCTGAATGTTGTTATTAATGGTTATGCCAAATTAAAACAAGACATAGCATAGACTTTGAAAATCCAATTTTTACCAAATCCACCGCATACTTTCCAAGAAAACATTGAGAAACAATAGAAATACTGAAACATTTAAACAACTTAAACAGAGACATTAAATACAATATAAATTCTATCCTCTCTTCTCAATCTCTCAACTTAACTAGACAAAATGCCTTTGATTAAACACATCAATCAATTACGGACATCGACGATCTGAAAATCTCAACCGCCCCAATCAAGAATTACCATATGCTGACTAAGCTCCCACTACCATATATAAATAGTGTCAAAAAAGTCTGAAATAATTAATACGGATCGATTCTAATGTATTTTGGAAATAATTATTATTAATGCCAACACAAGAGTGTTTGGATATTTATTCTGCAAATTTCTTTATTTATAATATGTGATTAGTAAAGATTCATTTAAACATATGTTTTAAATCTTAAATCATCAGGTGAAAATTGTCAAGAAACAAATAAAACTCTAAATTTAATGATATCAAAACATTTTTCCAATGATTCATTATTTTTCTGTTAAGAAGAAAATAAAGTTCTATTACTATTAAGATGGGAATGAAAACTGATATGCGTTGAAACTTTATTAACGTAGTGCATGAACATATCAGTAAAGTCAGAAAATAAGTACTGTGTTTTATTTTGAAAACCATTGAACATAGGCCATTTGGCTGGGACTTTTTTCTAGTTACAGGATGCTCACATTTTTCTCAAAGCTTCATCGATATCTATGAGTTAAAGATCATCAAATGTAATTAATTAAACTTCATAATTATCTCAGTGATACCTACAATATACGAAAAAAATAGTAATTCAAAAAATTGACAATAAATAAAAAATTAATAACATTTTTCTACTTAAATCTGCTTATAGATAATAGAGAATAAGAAATTGCTATATCTACATATATAAAGAGGAAACTCTTGTATTTCTTATTCCTAATACATACACTCAGAGAAACTAATATTATTTCTTATTATTTATTCTCTACTCTTTTAACAAGTTCTAGCTTTAAAGAATAAATATATATTATTCAAACAATTTCAGATCTACGTTAAACATGAATATTTTTTCATAACTTTTTAAATTTTTACAAAATGATTTTAAATTAACTTATCGAGTCTAGATAATTTGTTTAGTCATAATTTAAGATACGAAAAATCCGTGACTTGACTTAAAGAAACAATTACGAAAAATAAATGTACAAAGCATACACGTACTGCTAAATTATCAATATCTTTAGTTATTAATATCTTACAAAATGTCAAGTTAAATGTTTTATCTTATAGCTAAGCTTGTTAAAATTTTTTAGTATTCTTAAATACAAAAGGAACGTGAATACGAATGAAAATCATTTTTGAAATGCAAAGTCAGGATTTGTAAATTAAGCAGAAGTAGAACAGTATAAAAACAATAGTTTAAATTTAAAAAGTGGCTTAGTAGATATACGAGTCTCATAGAGGTAAGTAAAACACATCCATTTATTCAGTGTACGTACAATTATATATATATTTTACAATTATTAAGATTTTTCTCAAGGATGATTTTACTACCCAAACAGAGCGAAAGCAATAATCATCCAACGGAAGAATCCGCTTTCTTTCTAAATATAATACTTTATTTCTGATTTAATATAGAAACAAATAGAAATAAATCTAAAGAAATTGAAACAAATAGAATGAAGATAAGAAAAAGAAATTTTTATTGTTTCCGCAAATGCGCAAGAAAATAAAGAACCATTAAAATTGAAATTTTTTCCAATATGTCTATGTTTTATTAAGATATTACAATTTCTTTAGGAATTAATTGGATAATCGTTAAAAAAATTTGTATTTTCAATTTAAAATGAATTAAAAATTGTAATATTAATAATTTTTTTTCACATATAGATATCTCATGATGAATAAGGTCCTGATATGTGTGTTAATACTTGCCGCCGTGACGGCTGTATTTGCCGTAAGTAATATCATACTACTTAAATTACCGCTTTATTATTATACAATATACTAACAGTTAAAATAATTTCATATAAATAACAAGTCAAAACATGCGATAATTATTTATCATTTTTATTAATACAGAAATATGATAAAATAAGACATAATATTTAAAATTCATTAAAAAAGTAGGCCAAACAGAGAATAAAGTCAATTATTGGTTTATTTACAATTATCTACAAATACTGAACTAAAGTAATTTTTATACCACTCTAGCTTTAAAAGTACTTTTTGACACAATCATTCAGCTCTCACGGTTTAAAATTTACTTCGATACTGGTCTGTAAATTGATTTTTATAATCAACTTTCACACCCGCATAAAAATGTCCTGTGTATTTAATAGTATTTTCATCAAAAACATACATGTTTATAATATTATATTAAATATTATATGCAGGATTAAAAGCTTATCTATTAGATAATTTTACATTCATATCTAATTTTGATTTTTAAACTAATTTCAAGACCGGCAATTATGGAAACTCTGGATATGGAAAAAGCTATGTAAGTATTGAATTTTTTTCTGTTTTAGTTAATCATCATTTTTTAGAAAATACAAAATGACAATTTTATAACTAAGTAGAATTTTCAAGAAATTTATGATTACATTACACATATAGTTTACTAACATTATAAAACGTCAAAAGTAACTCTTCTTAACCTTTAGACTGCCGGGATTTGAGATATGAAACCACCCTTTACAAGTGCCCAAATGTGTATCTTGTATCATGTATGAAGTATGTACAAAGGTCAGATCAGAAGTCATGCCTATATATAGGCTTTCCGGCAGTCTAAAGGTTAAGAAATATTTTTCAAGTTTAAGAAATGTTACTAAGATCTCTGAATAAGAGATGTCTGGAATTGATTAACGTCGTGATGGTCAGTATCATTGGTATAATACTTATTTATACATACGCATACGCATACGCATAAAGGCGCGTTACATGAGCGTATTGAAACGCGTATAAAAACAATAAATTTTATCAACACAAGTGACATCTGCGAATTGACCGATGAGAGCAGCATTCGTTACAGAATTTTCTTTTCAGAATATATTTTTATTTTCTATAAAGTCCGGCTACGTATAGCCTTCTGCTCCGAGAGTTCGTTAGTTGCTTGTTGCACCAACACAGCGCTCACAGTCAACAGCCCCTCGGAGCAGAAGACCATACCCCGCTGAACTTTATTAATTAATCAAATAATTCTTTATTTATTTTATCATACTCAAGACATTAATGCGGTGAATGCATGAGTCTTTTTACGTGTAAAAATATTTTAATTTACCGATAAGATTACTTTTGAGTCGATCTCATGAAAAATAAAAACATATTTTGAAAAGAAAAATCTACAGGCAATGCTGTGTTTTCATTGGTTACTTTGCAGTTACATTCTGAGTATAGAGCTCTCTTCATAAAAATACATGTATTAAACTAACTACGTGCGCACTAAATTTTGAACTTATTTTAATATATATCATTCATTTAATATATAAATCATTCACTGTTTACTTTAAGTAAAAGTAAATATATCGAAAGACGATTGAGACGCCATCGATTCCTTTCTTGATTGTCAATGAATCAAATTTCGTCCTAACTAGCTTCACAGCAACAGTTTGTCATAACTTCTTTAAAGAAGGGAGAAGCTTTACGGAAGCGTGTAAATGTCGTGAATATTACATCCTACTAAAGTGTTGAAAAACTTGTTGTTAAATATTCATATCCAAAATTAAATAAATAGTAATTATTACTGCGAATAATAATTTTTTTTCATAATTTCATATTAATGTTACAGGGAAACAGTAAAGGAAAGGACTATGAAGAAGATGATTATGACGTAAGTATCATTTGTTTATCCACTGTTATTTGATTTCACCATTGTAAATTACCATGAAAATATGAGTCAAAATATAAGTCATGATAATTAATTAAATAAAAAAAAATTTAAGTTCACTAACTTACTTAAGTTAATAATTCATTGATACTGACTGCGTTATTTTTTCATGGAAAGGATTACAAGGGTTACGGTAAAGGCAGTTATGGGAAAGGCGAAGATAACTATGGAAAAGGTGGTGGCTCTGGTGGTCATGGCAGTTCTGGTGGCGGCCAAAAGGGCTATGGTAACAGTGGCTACGGTGGCGGTAAGGGCTCTGATGGCGGCCATGGTGGCGGTCAAAAAGGCTACGGTAACAGTGGCTACGGTGGCGGTAGTAAGGGCTCTGATGGTGGCTATAGTGGCGGCCAAAAAGGCTACGGTGGCGGAAGTAAGGGCTCAGACGGCGGCTACGGTGGAGGCCAAAAGGGCTATGGCAGTAGTGGCAATGGTGGCGGCCAAAAAGGCTATGGTGGCGGCAATAAGGGCTCTGACAGTGGCTACGGTGGAGGCCAAAAGGGCTATGGCGGTAGTGGCAAAGGTAGTGGTTATGACGACTATGATAGCGGCTATGGTGGCGGCCAAAAAGGCTACGGTGGCGGCAATAAGGGCTCTGACAGTGGCTACGGTGGCGGCCAAAAGGGTGGTAGCTACGGTAAAGGTGGTTCTTCGGGATACGGAAGTAAATACTAGTAACAATAAATTTGTGATAAGAAACATTATGAGCATCAGTAAATCATGGATATTATTAATGACTGCAACGCAGATTCTTACTTTAAAATAAATTAAAAAAAAATAAAATAAAATAAAACTTCATGCGAATTTTACTTATATATTACAATATTATTTTCTTTCCCCCTTTATTAATTTTCTTTAAACCATCCTCATACCTAAACAAAGAAATCATCTAATTCGTAACAATTTGCTCCATTCCGAATCATCCAAAAACAATTTACCCACTTCCTGGTACTTTGAAAAAGTTCGCCGATCCCAAGCAGACATTCGTAGCGTGTAATTTTGCTCCCCCTATGTATTCCACCGTGCCGGTGACATTCCGTGCTCTGGCAGGCGAAATTAACTCGCGGCCGCGCGCGACTCCCGCGGTAATTATAACATTGCGGCGCGAGGGGAATAATAGGCGCGCCGGACTTAAAGGCAAGAGCCCGCTGAAAGCCCGGGGAGTGTGCCAGTCCACTTGACTTAATTGAACGGCTGTATTACACGAGAACGCTAGCACCGATGTGTGCTCGAGCGCACGTGCTGCTGCACCAAGTGCGCGGGCTCTGCGTTCGATTCTTCGACTAAACGTCTACGGTGAGCGAGCTTTGGGGTGAACGTTGTAATGGACGGGCTTTGCCTTCTGATGCAGGTATAATTCTGAGAGCAATTTTTAAAATTCTTTATAGAAATTATTTTTTAATATTGCAAGTCGCTGAATATGGGAATTTCGTTTTGCCAATTGCTAAATTCGATAATTATGTGAAACCAAAAAAATTAATTTTTTTTACCAAATTTAATTATGACAAGATCGCTAGTATAAGGTTTCTGCCTCGGCATTTTAAATTAGAGAAGAGCAAGACTAATTGACACATGAAGTTAATATTCCTGTAGTTTTACAATCCTTGAAGCCACTATAGTGGCACTAGGGGCAATATTAATCATAAAGTCCTAGCGTTAAAATAATCGGTCAAAAAGATGTCGAGATTGTACAGAATAATTCTGTAAAATAATCTGCGTTTTATTTGATTAATAAAGTGCAAACTACTTTTACCCTCATCTAATTAGAAAAATTCAAAACATTTAAATGATAAGTTATTTCGGTAATTACAATATTAATGAAGTAGTTAACTGGATAATTATTACATTTATAATTTTGTTATTGTATAATATTAAAGGCATTTTGTTGTCAAAATAATTCATTTAAAATAACAATAACTTACGGATTTCCCTCTTAAAAGAAGATCCAATTACCAGCTTACCTGAAACAGAAAAAAAGCACAAAGTTAGCATTCACCGTTTACATTACTACTAATAAATCGAATGCACCATACTCAAAGTCCCATATTACACTAACTCGGAACTCAAACAAAGACCTCACCAGACAAAAAAGTACCCAAAACAAAGCTCCACCCGCCAGCATTCGCGAAAATTCCTCTCATTGCACAAAAGGCTCACCTCCAGCCGTGCTTACTTCATTAAAAACAAAAGGCGCCGGTCATCTGCAAACGCAATATAGAAAAACACAGGCGCGTAAAAACGAAGAAGGGTCCGCCAGAAAGAGACAGAGAGAGCGCGTATTCAGCACGATATTGCGTGGCCCGGCTCCCTGGACATCAAAGGGAATATATAGCCCGAGCGCGCACGTGTGTGCCGAGTGAGAGAGCCGTATTTTCACTTCATATGCGGAACGGACGTATAATCGCGCGTGCAATGTCACCGAGTGATCGGTTGATAAGCCGCGTCGCTCGGAGGGCGGGGGGGTCTGGCCTGAGGGAGCTTTTTTGGGGGATTTCGCGCAGTTTTTAGCAGGTTTTTTTTCGCTGAGCGGACGAGGCAGTCGACAGCGCTTGTCGGAAACGTTTGAAGCGTTTTATGGTAGTTTATTGGAAATGTTTCAGATTGATTTGAAATTTTTGTAATGATTTTGTGAAGAAGCGAGTAGTGATAAATACGGTAAAATAAAAAAATATATAAGCGAAAAAGTAGTTGGATCGTAAAAAAGGCTTTGACTATTTAAATCGTACTTAATTTAAAATTTGTAATCTGCTTTTTAGATAATTGCCTTTGATGAATCTTTAAATTCGCTATCAAAGGGATGTAGAGTTGAAATTGAAGGAATAATTGCACGTCAAAATAAAAGAGTATTTTTCGTGAATATTTTAACGAATCTACCCTTCGCAAAAGCCATAATTCTGCCCTGATCAGAGAGATAACTCGCTGCAAACGTTTTTTGCTTTTACGCAGTTTGCATGTCACGCGGGTTGATGGATTTTGTTTTAGTACGTTTTAAATTGCTAGGGCGCTGCAATTTATATTGCGCTAAACAGACATTATCAGGCGTGCGTTATCGTATAAATGTCAAAATATCTGAATTTTTAATGGTTCTTTTTTTCGTCCGTAATGGTTATCTCTTGTCTGTTTAAACTGCATTCAATATTATGAATATAATATAATACTCGTACATATACCGCTTTTTACAATGGAATATACCTTTATATGATTTTTATAAAATTATTCCATTTAATGCATCACATACAATATATTATTAAATTCGTTAAATAAGAACATTACGTTTTTACAATAAAACTATTTCAATATGAGAAAATGGAATAGAATCATCAACACACCGCAACAACTAATTAGGACAACACAAAAATGAAAACAAAAAAAATCATACCCACCCGCCATAAAATCCGCGATAAATAATTTACAGGCCGAGAGACTCGGGGGCGTAAAACACCAAAGACAAAGGCGTCACGGGGGGCGCGGCTCCCGAAGAAGCCAGAATCGTCGTCTCGTCGATATTCCGCGGCTTTATCGGCGCCCTTAATAATTCATGAAAGAAGCCGGATAGTGCCAATTATAAAATAACGAACTGTCGGCCCCGTGTAACTCCGGGGGCTGGCACGACGCGGAGAAAAACTTTTTCCCTTTGTCTCGTCAAAGGACGAGCTCGCTACGCCCGCGGGAGCTAAAAAGCTCCGCTTTTTCCCGCGCCACCCCCGGAAGATAAAGGGAAAAGCGCGAGCCCACCTCGTCGTGTAAATTCCTCCTCGTTTTTTAGCCGCGTCGTTCCTCGCTCTACTAATTTATAGTATGCATAGTGCGCTCTTTCTCTAGTTCTTTCTCTCTGCACATATTTTTAAGTGCGCTGGCCGCTTTGTGCCCCGGGTAATTGTTGTAATAGTGCTTTTTAATGAAATCGCGCGCTTTTTTGCGAGCTTAATGCGCGAATAAAGTTGTATTTTAGTAATTAAACGCCCAACTTCTACAATTGTCGTAACTTAAAAAACAACTTTTGCATAAATGCTGACCATAAAGTTCCAATTCGATCTCATAATATTTTCTAATTGGGTTATCAGACCTTTCTGAAATTCCATTTCGCGTCCATCAGCGCTCGCCGAAAAATCCAGCAGAACAAAGCGAGAATCGAGCGCTCGAGTTTACAAATGAATTTATGCAAAGGCCGGATTCGACGGACTTAATTAAACGCCTTTTTTTGCGCGCAATCGCAATGAGAACTTTTTGCCGGCGCGATTCCAGGCGCTGCTGCGCAGCCGGGAGACATTCGACAAAAGGAGCTTTCACGCTGAAAGCACCGGCACGACGCCGACGGGGGGTATACGTAATGTTAATTACTTTGATTCTCGAGGTAATCTCTTGTCTTGCGTTTAAGCTATTTTACATTCTGGGGCGTTAGTCGCTCTCGCTCCCCCGGGCTCCGGTTCCGCGCGCAATCTCGAGGAAATCGAAGGGCGACTTGCTGGCAGATAGCGCCGGCGACGGCTGTGTGACTGTCTAGACCGGCCGGCTGAAGTATTGCGTTTTATGGAAATGGCGGAAGATTTTTTTTTATGTTGATGCTGGGTTCATCATGCTGGTCCATTTTTATTCCTTTTAAATTATTTGGATAATATATTGCATGTTTTAAAAATACTAAAAAATGTTGCTTATTGCTTTCACTTTAAATTAGTAAAATTAAAATTTAATTTCCGCAGCGAGCTCCATCAACGAAACTATACGGCCAGCCCCGCTTAACCCGCACCGCAACCTCAAAACAAGAAAAAAAAGAAAAAAAAACCAGAGCAAAAATTTTTAATCCAAGTTAATTAAAGTAATAACAACAAAATTACAAGCTTAATTAAGCCGGCGCTCGCGCTTGATTAAATTTCGCGGCTTGTGCGGCCTCGCCCGGCCCGTCCTAAATAATCTCTAACCGAATGAAGAGCGCAGCTAGTCTTCCTCAAAGGTGCATCATAGAGCAGCGCGGCCGCGTTGTTTTCTCTCAAGGAAAACCCGGCCTCGGAGAAAAGGCAAAAAGACGGCTCCGCTCGCGCGTATAGCTACAAGAGAACAGCGAGGAAATATCAAATCAGAGAGCACAGTGCGACGGCTGCCGTTTAAATCTAAATAAAAGAGAGAAGCGCGCCGCTTGCGGCTAAGGTGCGCGCGCGAGCGGCTCTGTGCTTCCCTGTGTCTCTCTGCGCGTGCATAATTTTGTCTCTGGAAGGAGGGTTTACGCGCGAGTGTGTATACAGCGGGTCGGGCTGGGTGTGTGAGAACGTCTGGTGATGAATCTTTGGGCGCGGGGATTTTGACATGAGATGAGTTCGTTTTGACAGTATGAAATTGCGAGGCGTGATGGAGTCGCTTAGGAATATTGAATATACTTCAGGAAAGGGGTTAGATTGTTGCTTGAGAAAATTATCAAATTATGTTACGTTTCATTGAATTGTGTAGTGGAACCAGAATTAACTGTTACAAAAATTCTACACATTTTAAATAACTATTGATCGTACTGCAAGCAAGCTCCTCCAATCCAATACAATCCACAAACCGCCTCCTCAATCCTTTTTTTTCAATCACCTTCATAAGTCCGAACACGTAAAGCCCGATGTGCGTAGACCGCGCGCGACTTCCTACACCTAAGCTCGCATTAAAGCTGCATGCGCGTATCTACGCTGAGGGACGAAAAAAGATACGTGAGCCGAATGGCATCACCGAGAGAAAAAAAAGAACTACCCTCGCAACTTGTCGAGCTGACGAGCTCGAACGCTGCACAGCGGAGCTGTCCTCCTCTCTCGGATATCGAATAAATATGAATCTGGAATTCCGAGCGAGAGCCGAGAGTAAAAGACGGAATCGCGCAGGACAATAATAAGGAGGAATAAAAGGAAAACTGCAGGGGATGGATGCTGTGCGTGCGATCGCGCGTGAAATGTTAAACAAGAAGCTGCCGTTCAGATGTTATCCTTTGTTTTCTGCATCTCTGCAGTATCCGCGTTTTCCGGCCTGCGATTTCTGTGAATGGGGGTCGGATGTGACTGCTGGCGTGAGAACGGGACGTCTTTTGTAGATAATTTTTCTTTAATGTAATATGAATGTGATTCTGAACGCTAAGCGACGTGAAAAATCATTCGTGTTTTTATATTAATATTCTTTCACAATGAGTTATTCTCAAAATTAAATTTGAGTCAAATACGTCCTAACGTAACTCAAGTAAGTCTTAACAATGGGACACCAACTGCAAAACATCTCTATTGAAAATCCACATCAAAGCTTCCTCCAATCACGCATTCCCGCAACGACATAAAGTATTCCTCCCTTTTTCCTAAATCTGCAAGCGACCGTTTCGCCATCGAGAAAAGCTCAGTCGCGCGCGATTCCAGCATCAAACGCATAGTCCCTTTCGAGAGCTTTCCGCTGCAGCGAAGCCCGACAAAGGAACTGCATCCGTCATCGTCCTCTTTTCAGCGGGATAACCGCAGAAAGGCGCGAGCGCAGCGATTATACTTCGGCAATTTGGCGAGCTTGCGTGTGCGTCCCCGCGCGGCGACTTAATTAAGCTTTGAAGATCGGTTAATTGAGATGCGCGCGAGGTAACCCAGAAGAGAGAGAGAGAAAAGGATGTATGTATATAGACCTGGTCCTGACCTCGCGACGACGACATCAAAGGATGGCTTAAAGCGATTCTGTCCTCGCCTAGGGGTCGTGCGCACGTTTCAAGGGTGCGGAGAAGGAGAGACAGAGAGGGAGAGAGAAGTAAAAGCTGAGCGCTCTTTCTTAACCTCTCTCTCTCTCTCTCACCCTTTGTAGTCTTCGGTTTTGTTCCTTCGCCTCTTTTTTTCCGTTCTCCTCGCCGCTTGTTCTTTCTTTTTTGCTCGGTTCCTCCGGCTTGGTGCTTCTTTAATCCACTTTCTTTTTCGCTCTCGCGTCCACTGTTCTTTTTGTCGTTTCGTGCTTTACGAGGATCTACTCAAGACTTTGTTAAAAGCATTCTTCTTGCGCGAATGCCGGAGCGTGTTGATGTTTAATGGCTGGTTTGTTAATAGTGTGCTGAGTTGAGCAAGGACACTAGTTTTGGTATTTACTTGAAAGTATAGAATTTTCTTGGTTTAGTTTATTTTAACATATATTTAGGTCGACTTAGATGGAAATATATA
>JAPYZA010005405.1:0-12226 GCA_030522685.1 Eupelmus azureus
CTCACTCAAGCCACATACACTAACATCTAACCAATCGAACAAAAAGCCGCAAAATAAACGCAAAAAAGAAGGCAAGCCCGACAAGAGAGTAGCACGCGCTAAAACGTGCAGAAGCGCACGCGCTCGCGCATCACGAGACCTTGGTCGTCTTTACGAAAACAGCCTGAAGCGCAGTCGACAATTATGGATTACCGTTTAAAACGCTTGTGTGTAGCAAAAAAAAGTTACGACATCTGTGCACAGGTACAGAGCAACGCAGATATAAGTACGGAGTTTTTGGTGTTTCGTGAACTTGCATTTATCCATTATGGCTTGGCGCTTCGCTGGAATCCGAGCGAGTTGCGTGCAGTGAATTTGGGTTCCGTAATTTGCGCGGAGTGATAAATTAATGGATAGTGTTATGATAGTGATAAGTGATAAATATTTGCAGTGCTTGCAGGAAAAAAGTTAAGGAATTCATTGGCTGCGGCGAAAAAAAAACGATAAAACTATAGTATTCGTCAACAATATGACGAGCGATTTGCAATTCTTTGTTTGCATTTTACACTCACTTGACACAGTTTCTTTTCCTTATACGCAGTTGCGCGCCTTCTGCTACAGAGTTGAAAAAAGCCGGCTTTTTATATTCTTTTCTATTTGCGAGACGCGTGCGCTACTCCGACCTGACGATATACCTTCACGCTTCTTATTCTCATTTTAACCAATAAATTAAAATTTCGCGATTCATCGCATTCCATTTCGCGGCACAAAAGGTGTGAAATAATTTAGCCTCTCGTACAACAGAGGCGCGTTAGCGTCGCGCTACCGACTGCAAATAGAAAAACAAATGAAGACTCTCAAACGCCGGCTCCGCGTTAATTAACTCAAAAGAAAAGCAGCTAATTAACTCGACGCTAAAATTGGCATATCCGCGTCGACTGGATCCCGGAAAAAAGAGAGTACACACCTTGACGCTGTATTCACGATCACGTATAGGAGGCACGCTCGGAATCTCGCTAGCGCCTTCGTAATAATGCATATTATGGAAACAGTTTTGCGGGAAGCGAAGATTTTTATGCGCGCGCGGTTATGTAAATAAAAAATGCCGCCTGAGAAGGTCGCGCTCTCCGTGTTTTATAAAAACCTCTCGTGCTCCGTCAGGCTGATATTATGCACGTTCAGAGAGCTGCTACCCCTTTGCGAGGAAATCCGCATCCACTTCCTTTTTGTTTTATTGCTCTCGGCCTGCACATGACGCTTTTGCTGGTTGGTTGCTGGTCAGGGTTAAATGGAAAGTCGTTTGTTTAGATATGCACAGCTTCGTGGGGGGTGTTTCATGTACGTTTTTTGATTTAAATAGCACGCAGGAGGTGTGTTTGAATAAATTATTTGTGACCTTAGCATCAGATTTAAAATTTCAAATCAATTTAATATTATTTGTTAATTCTTTGCTATAGTACTGCAATGTAGAAGAATTTTTCGAATAAAAATTGCTGTGGGCGTATCGTTCGAATTGAAGCCTTTCTTCTCACCTTTCGTATTCAATAATCCAATTTTACGAAAAACTACAGCACACACTGTCATGATAAACTCGAAGGGATTAATAGTTTTTACGTCATCTCAGCAAAATCAGACTTTTATAATGATCAAAGTGAACAGCCAGTTCTCAATCTACACTCAAACACAAAATTAAATAAATCTCCTTAATCATGCTCTACTATATTTCTGCAAATCTAGTAGCTTAATCCTCCGCAAATGTATATCAAAAGCGCTTCCCACTCAAAGAAAAAACCTAATTCCAAAGCTCCTCTCTCTTCTGACGTAATCCGAGCGGCGTATCTATACACAGCCATCTAGAGATGCTGCGAGTTATCGATTGCACTCCCGGGGAGAGATATCCTCCTCTCTCTCTCTCTCTTCGCGACCTATAGACTTGATTCGCCGTGCGACACTTCTGGTCATTGTCGCGGCGAGAGAGCAGCTACCGGCAAAAACGTAAGACGTCGCTATTCACGTGAGCTCGCGCGTGGGCGCATATACAGCGAGCCGCGCATCGCTCCTCGCTGCTATGGGTCGATGGACGCCGGTTGAGCGCGAGAGAGCGCCTTTAAAATAGAACGGTGCCGGGTATTTTCGCTTTTTCGCGGCGAAAGTGAACTCCCCGCGAAAGAGAGCAATTATTCACGAGTTGTTTGCACTTTCCGTCTTGCTGTGGGTGCGATTTGAAGAGGAAAGCTGGGAGGATTGGCACTGCGGATTGGCTGGGTGGGCGAGATGTTTTTTTCAAGTTTGAATGCGGATGAGTTGCGGAATTTTGAAGAAGAGCTATTAGATTAGAGTTTGGATTAACAATTTACAAGATGGGTTATTCAACTTCTTAGGAGGAATGAATAAATGTGTTCACTTTTGATATTGAAAGTGCAAGGTAAAATTAAATGGAGACATTACGTATTCCGAATTAATGATAATTGATGGATTTTAAAATAGTTTAACTGATTAATTTTGACGGCTCAGACTTTGTTTTCACTTTTTATCATTGTTGTGACGCTCTCCTGAATAAAAATGCAGAGCAAATCCGTCGATGTCAAAGAACATTTATTGCTGATAAATTTATCGACGACGATTTCATAAAGTATCTCGCTTTATTTGTACCTTTGAACGTTTAAAAATACACGAGACGATAAAACAAGACGTTTAAAATACAAAAATTATATTTATCTTCTGCCGACGTACCAGTATACTATCTTCACCTTTTTTATCCAACATTCTTTTGAGACATAAAATATGTAGGTCGACTTTAAAATTAAGCTATTGTACATTCAAGCATTTTTCAAAAAATCAAGATAATAATTCTCACTTTCCAACTGCAGATCAATGACACTTATCTTAATAAATAATCATTCTTTCATAAACTCGCCGAGCGGAAGCAATGACTAAGCAATGCACCTACTTCAATTGCGCGCTATCGATATAGTCAAAGCTCTCTTTAAAAAGAGAGCCTCCACCAACACGCAAACGATTATGTGTCAATAAGTTCATGAAAGATAGCACGGCTGGTTGTGTGCGCAGCTCGCCCGTCTAGACAATCAATTCTGCCGATAGATAAAAAAAAACTGCGTAGACGATTGCTTTCCCCGTATACCTCGCGCCGAGAGCTTATACACACAGGTCAGATGCACTTCAGTGTAATTGGATCACAAAGCCGAGGAAGAGAGAGCGGGTTTGTGGAATTATGATATTGATCTGCCGGGATGATTATCGAAATCTGATTATCGAGATATTGTTTGGCTTGGGGTTCATTCTAGATTTGAAATGTCGAAATTTGTTTTGTATATATTAGAAATTAATTTGTGTAGCAGTCATTTCTTGAAAAATAAACAGAAAACGGTGCCACGGAAATATGAAAGAAAAATTATTGAAGTCTTGATTAAAAGTGAAAAGAAAGAAGGTCAGTTTTCGTGAATGATGTATCTCGACATTCGGCATATAAAACTCAAGAAAATTTTTGAATAAACGACTTGGCCAACTTTTTCTTATATGCATCACAGCTGCTGCTTATTGATTTCCAAGTTTTTCATGTGACGTAAAACGAAAAATCAAGGCTTTTTTACTTATTAAACCCATAATTAGGCGTTTCAATTTCTCGATTACGTAATTATTCGATACTTTTTGAAACAGAAACAGCGTAAATAGTAATTATTAGTTATAATATAATTACCAAGTAAGTTTATATAACATTAATTTGATAGCTTTTTCGTTGGAACTCGTAAATACTAAAGTACACACTTTTTTAGAAAGTAAAAACAGTTTTTAATCTGTCTAAGTAAAAAGCTGAGATAGCTCCTGCAAAATATATGGCTTCCGTATTTAACCAAGGGACGAAAAAGTTGTGTAATCATAAAACTTACTCGTTCCATTCTCTAAAACCAGTCCACAAAGTAAACACACTAACTTCAAAAAAGTTCATTAACTTCAATAAAAAGTGCAACCAATATAACTAACCGAGCGCATAAGGTATAACCAAGGGTCGAGCCAAGCAGGAAAAAGGTTCTGCATAATGGGATCATATACACATACACAGAACGTCTCGATTAGATAACGGAGAGGAAAAAAAGCAGTGTGACGCGATCGCGGAATTAACCTCCTTTGCGCAGCGAGTCTAGCAGCGGAGGCGCGCTGATAAGGCGCGAGCGCGATTTACGCATTTTACCGCTGCAACAAATCACGTTGATCGAGAGGATCGATTTGCGCGGCTTTATCTACTTACATCGACCATCGAGCTCGGAAATGTTCAGGCCATGTAATCGAGGCGTGATGCGCGCATTCAATTTGAAAATGCGCTCCTCCGTGGTATTGAGAGAAAATTAAAAAATCCACTTGGAATGGAAAAATTCCTGCTTTGCTTTTCTGTTCCTATTTCGTAATGCGCAATTGCCAACAAATTGGGATTGCTCATTTGCAATTTATCCACAGTTTTATTTCGTAATCGGCATTTTCGAAAAAAAAAGAAAAAAAATTCTGAGAAAGAAAAACGTGAAATTTATTTAAAAATAAGGACGTAAAATTTAATTGGAAATCTATTTGAGGAAAACTATAAAAATACAAATTATCCTGAAAATTGATAATTAAATCTAAAAATAAATTTATTCAATAAGTAGATACAGGATAACGTGAACACGTTCACCTAAACTTCACGTGCTAGAAAACTTTGCTACCAATATTGCACATGAACGACTATTAGGCAATATTGAGTAACAACAACTCGAAAAGTATGTTAATCAAATCCCTCCTAAAACTATCAATAACACAACCCTCCCTCCTCTCCCAGCAATAAATTGCCCCTAATTAGCAAACACCATCCAGCGTGCCCGGTCAAGCCGATAAAACAAATTCCGTAAACCGCCCAAAACCGAAATTCATTTCTCCCCCCGACTCCCATTCGCGCCAGCTACGTCACGACTGTCCTCGAAACTCCCTAATAATCCAAACCTCCCCCCTCTCCGTACTTATAAAATTCCACATCACCACCCCAGCAAGCAGTATATAGGCTCACGAAATATATCGGAAGAAAAATTCTGGCGCTCGCGTGCGGGGGTGGCTCGCCGCTCTGGATCCGGCTCTCTCTCTCCCGGCGTGAAAACGCTATCGATTTCCCCGACGAGCCGCGTGGGCGTGCAACCCCCGGCGACCCCATTCAGTAGCGTCGACGTAATCGCCCGCTCGTGCGCCAGCGCGCGCGTCTTGCTCTGTCAGCGCGAGGAGCGCGTATTACTATAATATCAGGAGCGTGTAGCGTGTAGTGCAGGCCTACGCCTATTTATTTTCACGCGCGCGAGAAGTTGCCTGTATGCGCGAGCGCGCTATTTCTGACGTTGCCGCCGCCGGCTGTGTGTGTGTAGTTGCGGAATATTGAATCGCGGCGGGGAATCATTCAGTGAGCCGAAGGTTGCACGCGCGAACTAATTGTCGAGTTTGACGGTTTTAGTTCATTGAGGTTTGCGGAGATATGCGCCGCGGCCGGGAAATGAGCTGGTTTGACTTTAGAAGGCGGGGGGATGTTAAGTCTTTAGTGTCTTTGGAGCATGAGTATTATGCGATAAATTAAACTTTTTGATAACTGTATTGTATATGTATGTTAGGTTAGCTATTATTATTGTAAATTTATATAGTTTATACTTTTCTAAAAGAAATATGATATATATATTTTTTTAAATAAACAAAGCTTTGTATAAGTTTACTTGAAGAGAATCAATCTGTCTCGGTTGATGCACCACCGTGTGTATCAATCTGATTGAATGTAAATCAGTTCTAAGAAAAACCCATCTTTTACGCAGCAAATCAAAGTATAAGCGGACCCTCCTTTGTAACGAAATATATATAAATATACAATCCCTGCAGTATATGAACTCGGCTTATCTAATCTAATCGTTCGAAATCCAAGTTTTTGTTTGTAAATAATTGTTAATAAAACTATTAATCAACTTTTGAAATTTATGTTTTTATTTGATTTGGATTATTTGAGTGATAAGTTCGATAATCTAGTTAAATAAATTAATAAATAAGTTTGAATTTTGCATTTTTAAAGAAGTCTACGGATATTTGTAAAATACAACTTTAACAAATAAAATTGAGATAGTAAAATTATTCAATCATAGATTTTTAATCTAGTCCAAAAAGAAAATCACTGTGAACGTATAAAGTCGTATCAAGCCCTACTGGAGCTTGTTACGTAATAAAAAAAATACTTTGAAAATATTCCACACTTGCCTCTCATACATTCTACTTATTCGCAAAATAAAAAAATCATAGAAATAAATTCATCAAAAAACATCCCTCTCCCTAAAATAAACAGTCAACTACACGACACTACTACTCAACAGAGCAGTACCCAGGTACAAGAAAAAAAGGAAAAAAAAGCCAGACGCTCGAGGGGGATTACAACTTGTCGGCACGCGTCGATGCCGACTGATTAAGAAAAGTCTATATGCTCGTCTGAAAGTCGTGGGCGTACCTCGTGGCTTTTGTTAGATCGATCGGGAGCTTGAGCGTTCAAGGTCGTCGTGCCGCAGTTCAACGCTGGATCTGGCTGACAAGTCGACCGGCCGCTTTCTGAAAATACCTCTCTGGGAAGCGCGTCACATTCGCGCGCTCGCGCACCAAACTGTTCACAAACACGGCTAAGCAAAGTTGGCGAGGAGCTCGTATCAGGTTGAGGCGCGAAGCCAGACTGGAGTCTGCGAGCGCGCAGTAGTAACAGACGCCGGTCGTACCTCACCCCTCGCCCCCCACCCTCACACCTACCAGCGCGCGCACGCTGGTTTCCGATAAATTCGAGCGTTGCTGGCTGTGCTGCTACCCCCTCGAGTGACCAGTGACGTCTCGCTCTTTTTGTGTTTCTTTTCTGGCTTTTTTCGCTCTTTGAGGCTCTTTGAGCTCTCTTTGCCTCGCAGTCAGCGCCGCGGTCTTTCTGCATTGGCGTCTTGCGGTTTGATGTATATAAATCAGGTGTCGGCGCACTCGAGGAAATTGCCTTCTCGTCTGCGGATGGTATAGAGCCAGCTTGTTTGAATTGACAATTTTATTTCGAGATCTGAGGACGGATTTGTTATGCGCGTGGGGAGCTGCGTAACGGTATTGGGAATCTTCCGCGTTTACGTGTGGGCATTGATGTTTTTTGGATTAGTGATTTAAATTATTTTTGGAGACTTGTCTTTCAAGTGTTATTCAACTTTTCCATAACTTCAGCGTGATTAAAAACTTCATTATCACTGAAAAATTATTCAAATTTTATTCTAAAGACGATGAATCAAGAAATTCTTATCGAGCGCAAAGATAAACTTCAAAAAGTTTGATTAAATTTATCCGCCTCGCTTCTTTTAAATATAACAATGTATGCAAAAAATTAAACAATATGCAGCAGTTGAAATGCAGACGTATATTTACGTTTAACACACAAAACACTTCCTGCGCGCAAAATTATTCGGAATAAGACTATAAAAATACTCAGTTGACTCACTAATCCACTATGTCGCAGCCCGCTGATACGCAGTATAAACACTTAAACAGCGACTTTTCGGAATAGACGACGCCGAGGCTAAAACATGATAAAACTGCGTGCTTCCCCGCAAGCGCAATCGTCGACCCCCCAAGAATACAACGGGTCGAGTTGTGCAACGTGTTTTGTTGTTTTAGCCCCTTTCTCGCAGCATCTTCAAGCTTAGCGGCTGCGACTGACACTTGCCAAGCAAGTTTTAGTCGGCAAAAGTTTGGCAATTTCGCGCGAATGTCCACGCGGCGAGTTTTTGTGGCGATAAGAGAGTTTGACGATCGATACTGGCGGTTGGGCATTTTTCGGTGGATCCCGTTTTATGCGAGAAGTCGCGAAGGTTTTACGGTTATGTGGAAGCTTCTATTTATTGACACATTTCTTTGCTAACAGATTACGCTGCTTACTGCGCATATAAGACTTGGAGGCTGTTGTTAAAACTGTTATAGAATTAGAAACAGTGCGAAGGTCGTCTTTTTTGGGTGAATGTGTGTATTTAAAGAGAGATAAGGATGTATGACATTCATATTATTCCGTCATAAGCATCAAAATACATTGTGTTGGTAAAGATAGTTTTGCGTAACTGATACAGACTTTTTCGAATTATCAGTCTTCAATATTTAAGGTATTCGGTTTATCTCCTTCCGATATCGTTAATTGATAGCTTTATCATCATAATGAATAACATTAACTTTACATATGGTTACTTCAAGGCCAGAATTAAGCTAAGTTTATAAGTATCAATTAAAATTGACTTCAATCACTTTACCTTCTTTATATATTTTTTTCAAATAATCACTTAAACAAATAAAAATTATGTAAGTAATGAAATTAAGAAAAAATGTACAATCGATCAACTTATAAATGTTAATATTATTAGTGTCTGTTTAAAACAAATTTACAATATATTGCGCAATAAAATAAAATATTAATTGTTGCATTATTTATAAGGGAAAAATTATGTTATGTTTACGGGAACAAAAAATTCTTACTATAACTCGCGTAAAGAAAATGCTTCGTTTTAATGCATGTTAATCGCACAGAAAATCTTAAATTCCCACCGTTCTTGACGCAGCAAGCAGTAATTTCCGTTCCTACCCGCTACAAGGGGGGGCAGTATTCTCCATTGGCCTTCACCACCCTTGACTGTCACTCAAGCTCAAACATACTCGCATAGAAAAACCTCATTTTCTCCCCTGTTGAACAATGCACTATTATGTATTGATCGATTTACAGTATCGGTTTCACACTTTCTTTTATATATATATTTTTTTGTTGAGATTAAATACTTCTACATTAAACTAAAGAGCACATGATTTTACTAGAAAAACTTTCTTAAATTTTCTAAGAATTAAAGTTTTACGAATATACGATTCAAATTATTAAAAAAAAATACTTGATATTTTAAACACAGTAGCGGATTAAGATGATTATAATAATCTATATAAAGTCCGCAAAGATCGAAAGGCGCCACACTTGGTCAACTCCGGCTAGACCCCGCGGTATCAGCCGGCGATTGACGCACATATGAGCATTAAAAGTTTACATTTATTCGCAAAAGAATCTTTTTGAAAATTTCCGCTTGCGGACAGTACACCCAGCGATCACGTGAAATTTCATAAGTGATTCCTAACCGCAAGAGTGAATCTCTTATCGGCGCCAAAAGCTCCAAAAAAGGAAATAC
Organism: Eupelmus azureus; assembly: GCA_030522685.1. Taxonomy (NCBI): domain Eukaryota; kingdom Metazoa; phylum Arthropoda; class Insecta; order Hymenoptera; family Eupelmidae; genus Eupelmus; species Eupelmus azureus. The sequence continues at coordinate 9,210 of JAPYZA010005405.1, forward strand.
ACGAGCTAGCGCTGTGTGCACGACAAAAAGTTTTGCTTACCTAATTATTCACAATTACGAGTTTTGCGATCGATAAGTTTTATCTTGATCAGGAAAAAAAGTTACAGATTTTAAATGACTTGAAATTAATATAAATTATAATTACTTTTTTAATTCCAATAGAAATAGATATGACTCGGTGTATGAAATTCAATTAACGAAATAACTGTCTACCAAATTGTTATGTCTTTTAATCTACTGAATAGTAAAAGAAAACAAAAAATTCAAATGAACAGCAAAACAACGTAACGTACCGCAAATTATTTCACAATGAATGACAGCGAAGCTTATCGTCACTCACAGCTTATACACATATAAATCGCACTGCGCAAATGTCAATCTTCGTGGACGATGCGCCGCGATAACACAGGATGATTCGACGCTTAAAGCGTCATTGCGGTTGTGTACGTTTATAAATCCATAATCTGCCCACGTGGTCCGTTAACAGCAAAATTATTTCTAGCACTCGGGTTTTACCAAATTTGAAAATTAAGTTCAAACTATACTGTTACATCGATAAAAGCATCTATTAGTCCTGACAGAATAAATTGATACGTTCGTCAATTCACATTTATTCGTACCATGTTATTAAGTATATTTAATTATTGAACACGAAGCTATCGACATCCACCGTCACGAAGGGTACATTGAAATAAACAGTGAAAAATATCGATTCGGTCGCAAGGCACTTAGTGACACACTTCATTAAACGTTTTCAGAGTAATACTAGAAAACAATATCCAGCCAAATGTTTACATGTCAAACGAATCAGTCCGTTTTCCCACCCGACAGGACAAACGCTCGAGCTGGCAATGACAGAATCGAAATGCTCAGTAAGCACGTAACGAGGAGCTGCAATTAACCAGAGCGCGCGGGCGCAAGGTGGAACGTATAGAGAATATCAGTTATCAAAATGCGACGCAGAGGATGAAACGCGAGAGACGTTCGATTATGCGCGGCCCGCCGCGCTAGCGCATATCGCTTGCTTCGCCTCTGCCATAATCATATTGCAGAGCGAGTCGCGATCATAACATTACGCGATCGATTTACTTTTTTTTGCGACGCGCGCACGTCAACGGCGTCGTCACTGTTTATGTTGTATTATATTCTTCGGGCTAAGTAAGCTCGCGCGATTGATTTTTTACTTTATGGAAGGATTGTGATTTCTAGAACGTCCAAAAGACCTGAACAGTCTTTAGAAAGGAAATAGTAGTTTTTGCTTTGAGTTACAATGTGATCTTGCTATTTTCAACGAATTTCAATCATAACTTGATAAAACTAATTGATGCTGATGATGATTAAATGCTGACTTACATAATTTATAGTTGTCTGAATAACGATCGATAACTTTGTACGTTTACATGTTTATTAAGCTAAATGATGCATCGACACTACGTAATTACAGAGCAATTAGATGCTACAGACCTACTTGAAACTGAAATTATCGTATTTTTAAGGTAAAAAAATACCTATATTCAAGCTTTTTAAGTTTCAAATCGCGTTTAACAATAATAAGCGCTTTCAATAATAAAATTACTGTGAATAAATTATTTTTATTATCTATTCTTGTATCACATCAGAAAAAATCATCTAACAATATCTTATAACACATTCTCCTGCACATACGATCGTAACATTATCCGATTTTTCATGTCCAAACTAAACAAACTTTATTTTCCATCACAACATTGCGCAACTAACCATTTTTGCCCAATAAGCCTCATAATCTCTGTCATTATTTCCCGCACAATCATCCCTACTTTTTCAATCTGTCATCAATCCCTATACAAATGCTTTCCTACCCATAAACGAATAAATTAAAATTCTATTTCCCCATTCTAAACGGGACTAAGTAGACCGACTAATAATGACTCGTAATACGTAACTAGAGCATTCGAGCGAGCAATATGCATAAAAGAAGAAACAAGCGCATACAGCCCACGGTGTATATACCTTCGGCACTTCCATTAGACCTGCTAGCCCGTAAATTCTCGGTACCCGATGCACATGTGCACCTTCGACGGGCCATTAACTTCATTAACCCGTGCGCGCGTTGGCATGCGTCATCCACGCGCTTTACTACTATTTTCGCGCGGTTCTTTTCTATACATATCGCGCGTTAACCGCAAACAGAAGCGGCCGCAGATACCTAAGCCAGGCATATAGCTAGGAGAAAAAAATGCAAACGCCAGACGCGGCGCCTGGCAATGCATCCCGCGCAGGCTGCTATAATTCATCCGAGGAAGTATTGGATGGATAGCCGGAGGAAGCTCGGGCGAATGTAGGTTTGTATATAGGGAAAATATGACGTCCGAGCAGGATATCGATCGACCTTAGGCGCGCGTAGGAAAGGTCGCCGAAAATGCAAACGAGGCTTGGGGAACTTTAGGACCATTTCTCCTCTGTGCTGACATGGAGGAGAGATGCCCGTTTTGCGGAGTTTGCCAGTTACTCTGTGTATGTGTGAATCCATTTGCTCTAATTTATGCGCAGTTAATTCACCGGGGTTTATTTTGGGTTTTTATACGGACCAGGTTGAATTGAATTTAATTGCAGTTTTTTTGGTAATCTCGCTATGCCGCTTAAGGACGTTTGTAAACATGTAGTCGTCGTTAAACTTTCAATTAAAATTCATGCGCCTGTTTGTAGGAAAATATACGAGCGCATATAAAAAATAATAAAAATGTTAAGCGCAGTCATTACGGCTAAGCTCTCTAGGCAAACATTTTAAATTTACGGTTTTAATAACTTCTCTGATGCTTTATCCATATAAAGACAGAATTTTTTATTTTACGCCTCTAAAGCTCGAATTGAAAAGTCCACACTTTTTTCGAAAATCCTGAATGATAAAGCAATAACGTTCCACTTCTCAATGTCAAACCTCACCCCAAATATACTTTATCGGCGTCATCTATTTTCATCCTCGGAGCGGCCATTTCGCAAAGTTATATTTCTTCGCGAAAGAAAAAAAAAAGAGA
>JAPYZA010005406.1:0-13546 GCA_030522685.1 Eupelmus azureus
ATTTAGTTATTTTGTATTTTTATAGAGTTTTAAATAGTTTAAATTAAGATATTTTATTTGAAATTAATTATTTTATTTTTAATATTTTTGATTAATATACTTTTTACTCTTTTTTAAATTTATTTATAGTTTATTTTTAATTGATATATTTTATTATTTTTCTTAAATTAATAATTTTAATATTTTTTAATTTGATGTTAAAATAAAATTCAGTCTAATTTTTAAATGAATTGTTATTAAATATTGTGAAACCCTTCATCCCAGTCCTCGTACTCAACAGCGCCCAAATACGTTTCTATACTTATCATATTTAATTATTTATCGTATCTATTAAAAAAGATTGTTATTAAATGAATTAACAGAGCTACGTTAAATACTATGTAATTAAATAATATTTTATTATTTAAAATTGAAAGTCCCAGTTTCAATAATATTGTATAATATGTTGCTATGAAGAAAACAATATTTTCTGGAAGTTATTAAATATATTTTTTATAAAATTTTACAATACACTAAAATTGGAAAACTTTAATGTTATATAAAAAATCATCATGAGTTTTTAGAGACTGATTAGATGAATTTTAATAAATATTCACTTTATAAAATATATATGACCGAACATTGTTTACAGAATAGCTCGGCTTCTGATCGATTATCCCGAATTTGATTGCGTTGATTTTGTTTATCTATCATAACCATAAAAATATTGTAGGTACGCGTAGCGCGCGCGATGTGCTAGCCTTTAATAAAACGTTTCTGTAAAATTTACAATACATTCTAGTTTACATAAATCTTTAGATCTTGCTTGAAGAAGCATCTTCATCTGCAATATCGTACTTCGAAAATGTGCTCAATATTACACCGCAATAAGCTACTTCTATCTCTTACAACAAACTCTGAAAATAATAAAATATAAAACAAGCAGCTTACCTTGAGCACTCTCAGTTCTTATGGTAAACTGTGGTTCACTCTTTTTACTCTCGACCGGTAAAAGTGTAACTTCATCGCATTCCTCGCACTTAATGTGATACACAGAAAACAGTCCAGAACTGGATTTTACTTCCTTCACAATGTTCGTAGTGTCGAGACTTTCCTGGCAGGCAAGACAGTAAAAATACCTCATCACAGCACTTATATCACCGTTTTGTAGATCCTCCATCATGTAATAATTGTCCTCGCTGCTCGATTGTCTTGTGAGGTGTGTATCTTTCTTCTGTACTACGAAAGGTAAACTGAACTGATGAGACTTTCGAATGTATTGCGCGCCGGCCGTTTTGACAATCGATCGCGCTATCTTCTACGGCAGTTAGAACGTCTCGCGGATAGGATATACTTCAATGCTTTCACAGTTTCGCGTCAAATCACCGGTTCGCTAATCTGAACAGTTTTCTGTTTGATTTATTACTTTTACTCTTGTTATAATTTTTCAAAAATAAGTTCAAAAGTGAAATAATATAAGTGTTCAATATTTACTAATATCAAACGTATACCTTATATTCATAGAGAAAGCGACGCTTTTGTAATCTGCACGATGTTATGAAACACAGACACACGCGCGCGCGTATACATTGATTGAAGAATAGCACATTTATTAATATTTGTAACGTTAAAAGGCCGTTATAAATATCACATAAAAATCTTAAAGTTGAATTTAAACGTTTGAATATATTAAAATAAAAATGCTTTTGTGGAATTATAAATATATCCATCTGCATCTTTCGTTTCTTACAATCCGATTTATGTTTTATTTACAATCTTTTGTCTCGGTAAAACTTATGGAATATTTATATTTTATTTTATTTTGATATAAATGCATCAAGCAAAAAAATTAAAATGGAAATGACATTTTTATGATAGACGACGTGACAAAACTTTTATCTTTTAAAAGGATTACTTTGTTTAAAATTTTTTTAAAACTTAATCCTGAAAGCTAAGTTGTAATCTTTTTTAAATTAAAACATCTACATTATAGAACATGGATTAATATACTACTTTAATAATATTTAAAATATTGAAAAATTTTAACATTCGAGTGAAACATTTTTATTATGGTTTAAAATTCTCTTTAAAAATATTGAACATAATAATTATTTTTAATACATATAATATTTAATGACATTTTATTTAATATTTAAATTAGTTTTGATTTGCACAAATAAAATTGGTAACTAAAAAAAATGCAAATACAAATACTGTTATTTCTAGTATATTTGGAAGAGTTCTACAAACAATTAGCTATAGATGTGTTCTGTACATAGAGAAAAGAAACAAGCAAAAACCTGTATTTATCTTTTATTTCCTTTTATTTTTAAAAATAAATAAAATAATAACTCCGAAGCATCAACCCAAGCTTCGAGCAAAAAGTGCCAATGCATAAATAAATTTATTTGTACGATAAATAAAAAGAAATAAAATAAAAGTCAGAAATTAGTTTTCGTTTACTCAAAGCAAACGAGAAAATCCATCGCATATTCGAACTCAATTTACGAAGTTCCCGACACCAAAAACGAGATCGCAAAACTTTAACTTCGACGCGGCATGCTCGCATCGATCGCCTGAAAATTCCAAATATTTCAAAGACGCGAGGTTCACCGGACGATTCAAACTTTTTTTCCCTCACCCGAGCACTTTTCTCTCTTTTCCATAAATATCAGACTCCGACGCAAACTTCTCGAAAAAAAGGGGGCCGCGTTCAAACGAAAAGAAAAAAACGCCGCGATGAAACAATTCCCAAACCAACTCTCGAAAGTATTTCCCCCCGTTTTTTCTTCCCTCTCGCGCGTATTTTTACGACACCTCGAAAACAGAGCTCGTCTCTAAAAGAAAGTCGAACGTAAAACACATAAGTATAACGCGCGTGGACAAAGAAGAAAAAATCCAAGCCCCAGGCCCGTTTATGTCGCGCTTTGTCCCACCACCCACGGCTCAGGTTATTGTATAAAAAGAAAAAAGCGGAGGCTTGCGGATATCAAGTTGGCTGATTTAAATAGAAAAGGGCTGAAGTGGAGAGAGCAAAGTTCCAGGCTCGCCTGGTCAAGGACTCGCGAGTTGTATAACAAGCGGCGAGAGTCGATTATACAATTGAGCCCCCCCGCATGTCGGCGGTGCATTTAATTAGATGATGCGCGCGCCCCCGCTGATTGCGAGCCGGCTTATCTGCTATTCGGTGTTTTTTTTTTGTCGCTGGAATCGCGGATTCGATTCGAGCTGAATTGAGAGATATGCGGTGATTATCGCGAGGATTATAATGGGGCATGACAAAGCTTCGGGGCGATTTCTGCTCGATGCGTTATTTCGAGCTTTATACTGTTTTGTGAGATTACTTTTGTGTTTGTGCTGTTTGTGTAAAGGAGCGGATATCGATTTTGTTTGGATCGATTTGTAAAATATTCTTAAGTGCCGGGGATATGGCTTTGAAGTAATGTCTTTAATTAACGGAAATATTACTTATTTGGAGGCATTTGCCTTTAATTTGCGGAATGAATTTATTGAAAATGGCTAAAGTCTTATATTTAAATGGTGGGGTATACACTTATTACTTAAATGTGTTACAAATGTTTTAGAAACGTTTTAAAAAGAAGCTTACACATTTTTCTGAGATATCGATAAAATAGTTTTGAAAGTTTTCCACGGTACAAAGGTACTAAAATTTACGCTCTAAATTCAAATCAGCAGAATTTCTCTAATTGAAAGTACATATCTACTAAAATATTGCAACAGAAATTTTGTTAATATGTGCTTTTCAAAATTATAGTTATTGATTCAAAGAATTTTCCAGTGGGAATACTACACCAATAATATACTGATTCAATAAAGAAATATAGAACGTATAAATTAGAGAAAATTTCCATTTACTTTTCTAAAGATAAACAATAACTTTAATAAAAAATAACCGTTTATTTTAAAAATACTAAAGTATTAAAGTATAGTCAGTACTGCGTGGCAAAGTCTGCTGGTTTTGCTCATATTATAATATTATGATTATTATTATAAACACCCTCAAAAGGAATTGGTTGTTATTAAGGTGAAGTTATTCATATCTAGTATTTAATCTCGAGTGGGCGTTAGCTAACGAGAAATTTTTGTATCATTTATTTTAACTTTCTTAGATAATTTACATGCACTACGTTTCTTCCTTACTCGTGAACAAAAAAATGTGATTAGTTCAAAATAATAAGTGACATCTAGAGAGAATGAATAATTTTTGTTTTAATCAAATAGTAAAATTCATAAATTTATTGTACTTATGATTTGAAACATTTTTATTTCATCATCATTACATTCTTAACGGTGAAAAGCAAACTTTCAACTAGAAAATATTGAAATATGAAATAAAAAGTAAATAGTGCTTTGTATAAATTTAAAATAGCGTAAATAGTTTGTAAAAGTGATGCATTGCATCATAAAAAGTTACTACAGACATTTATAATACTATTCCAACAACCATGATACAAGAGTGATCTTTTGGCTACTAAAGTGGACAGTTTGGCGTTACAGCAACGTTGCTGCGACTTTCTCCGAAGCTTTACTAGCGACGTGTCGTGATTATTAAAGCGAAATATCTAAACCGTTCTTTCGGCTCGCTGGATTATCTGTATTATCATTTACAGAAATGTTTTATTAACTTTTTTACATTAAATTTTGTAATTTATAAATATACTTATAATTTATATATAAGTTTAGTTTTTATATCTATTTGATTAAATACGAAATTATATTATTTATGGTGTACAAATATTGCCAATAGATACTTTATCTTATTTTTATAATTTTTCTCGTTTAAACGTATATTGTTTATTTTTGTTATTATTATAAGTTTGATATAAATTTGTATTGCTGAAATTAAACAATTTTAAATCAAAATATAAATAAATTATCAACAGCTTTTAGAATCGCTGCAATCTTCAGACAAAGCTATATATTGATTTTACAACAAACCCTTAGCTTTTTGTTTTTTTAAATTAACGTAATCTTTTACTGATCATTAACTAAATTAATGCACTGCTGGATAAAAGATGACTTAATTCTTCAAATTATCCCATTTTGAAATGTAAATATCTCAACAACCTTCAAAAACCCATGAATTTTTAACATTCAAAAGAACACTTAAAAGTCCGACTTTTATTTAACAGCCACTATCGATATTCGCAACCATCAACGTCGCGATTAGAATGCCTTCCTCCGGCAATTTATTCCCAGAAAGCACGCGCGTAATCCCTACAGCCAGACTTTCAAATACTTCCACGCTAATTCTCTCCCTCTTCACTACGAAAATTTATTGGCACTAAATGCGAGCTCGACAATATTCACCGGTCGAAAATGTTCCTTTTCAACTTCTCCAAGGGTCATCGATTTTTCAGAGGATCTTCGGCTTATCATTACTCGGCATCTCTTGCAAATCATACCTCCGCCAGGGACTTTCCAGTGTTCAGCACATTCTGAAATTCATTCCATGTCTCCTCGCGCCTCTCCCTCTCATATACCTCACCTTAAATTCCATCCTCCTTTGATCCCCCCACGTTCGAGTTATCCGTCTCATGGACCTCTTCGAGACGTCATCTCTCGAACCCCTCGGCGCATTGTCTCGTCGCGTCTTCGATCCTGGATATATATCTATTAAGTTTTTCGTACGTCTTAATGATTTAGGATCCCCGAAAAGCTTTTCAAATTTCAAAGTAGGAATACAGGGCTTTAGTTACATTTATTTTGTAATTTGGATTATATCTCTAGTATATCATCTTTCACCAGATAAGGTTTCACCCCTCGCGTAAGAGAAATCTCTTTCTTTTCCTTCTCCTTCCTCTCCCTCTCTCCATCTTCCGCGCTCTTTTACAGGCTTTGGAGCTTTACCCCCTGTATGGCCTCCAATAAAAATCTTTCTCTCTATCTCGACTCCCTTTTCCATTCTCTTCCATACTCACGCTCGCTGTCCGACTTGCTTTTTTTCTTCTAGTTTCTATACGGTTGGGAGAATCTTTCTTCTTTCTTCATTGAAATAAATATTAGAAGAAATACTTTAAACTATTTTGAGTGAACATTGACTATTGTGGACCATAATATTTTTTGTTATATTTAAGCTGAAAATTTTCACATCATTTTATAAAATTTATGATTCACAATTACATGCAGCAATAAATGAAATATACTTATTCCTATTTCTGAACTCTAGGACTTGTAAAGCAAACCATCACATAATTTTTATAAAACTTTTTTATAATCGTGATAATTAATTTTCCACTCAGCGTGCGGGAAGTTCGTTTTCCCGCACGCCCGGTCGGAAACGCGTGCATTAAAACAAGGATTACGCACATCGTGTCAAAAAATTATGTACGAGACATAGGTGATAAAGTGATTTTAACCTCGTGTGGACGTTTACGCACGAGGAAAGCGAGTAAAATGTAAAATCACTTTACCGCACTTGTGTCGTAAATAACTATTATGATTTTATGTAACGGATGTTATCGGAAATAAAATGGTATAATGTAGAAAAAATTACTATGTTTAGCAGAAAATAGTATAAACGCTGCTAATCCTATATTACAAAAAGTATGTTTCCAAAATAGTAATTAAAAACAGTTTTTTTTTTTTTAATAATTCCTCTTCATCAATTTTAACAAAAAATAATTAATGAAAAGAAAATCTTTATATATTCTTTTAATATATTTAAAGAGGCCTAGATATATTATTAAATATAATTATATTTCTAGATGTAATTACATTTTCTATGAACTATAATCATATTCAGGTCATTGATTTTAGACATTAATGCTTCACGTCGTAAATGCTTAATACTAATTTCAATATAATGGCTAACATAAATTATTATTTTTAATCAATTACATAATTTATCTAAAAAGTTTAAAATTTAAATCTGTTATTCTAAATAACAACAACCTAACTTCAGTTTCTTAATCTAAATTGCAAGTATTTACATTTGATTTTTTTATATAAATATTTTCGTTCAAAATTTGTTTTTTAATGGATCATAGACAATAAGAACAGCTAATTTTAAGAGCTGACCAACTGTAGTTTAATGTTTGATTATCGTGACTGATAAATTGAATGATTAAAATAATGTGAACTCCAATTCCATTCAAACAAATTTACTCGAAAATATCACAAATATGGAATTACGCAATGACTCTGAGAAGCCACAAAATTCTATTATTAAAATTTATTTTGCTTAGCAAAATTATTACTGTAAGACATTGAGCAATTAATATTTCAATGAGAGGTATAAATGATAAAACGCTTAAAACTATAAAAATTGAAAGAATCTTGCTAAGTAGCGTCAATATCAAGGGTCAGACACTCCACCAGCTCTCATCCGGATTATTAAGCTTTAATAAATAAAAAATAGAAAAAAATTAATAATCTCCTAGGATCTCCAACATCGAATTCCGTGAACTTTTATGATCGCAATATCACTTATTTTTCAGTCGTTTTCCAATATCGGCTTTTAATACACGCGTGTTTCGTCAAGCATACGAAACATATTTGAACTTACATATAACTCTAAATCTTTTCGAGGTATTTTACTTATATTGAACTTTTGATTAATCTCTTTGTAATTATACACGCATCATCTGTATTCAAAAGCACATTAATTTCAGGTTAGTACTGAAGCGCAAATGTGAAAAGCAATAAATTGATTAATATAATCATTGAACCATTAAATGGTTGATGATTTTAGTCACGTACACAGTAAATTAAGCCAATGTATGAACCTTTCGTCTAAATATTTCAGTGTATTAAATAAATAAACATACCTAATTTCAAATAATTATTCTATAATAAGGGACCAGCATGATTCGGAATTATTTAACTCTAATTATGATTTTATTCGAAAGTATGAAATGCAACTTTCCCTGGACAGTTTTTTTAACAAGATATTCAAATTTTAATAATAATTTGAATCATTATTAAAATTCGTGTGACCATGATGTCTCCTCAATCAACGCCGTCGCATCAACGGTTCATATAACACCATTTGGGAAAAGAGATTCGTTAATAATGGACCTGTCAATCTATTCAAGATACTGTTGATCTAAAAAAATAGTGTGACCATCATATTGCTTCTAAAATTTAATAGGCTACAGATAAGTAATTGCAAATTTAATTGGTCATAAAAATCATACAATCATTAAACTTGCAAGAAAAGTGTCTAATCTCTGGGTCACGGATTTCGATGAAATTTTGTAAAATGATTCTTTGGCCTAAAATATGAGACTTTCAGTCCCAAATTTAGCCCATTTAAGCATTAAAATTCAAGGTATATATAGTAGAGAGTTATTATACGAAAAGCCTGTTCAAAACGCAAGATGTAAACTCTGACTGAAGCTTTTATCAAGTCGAACATATAAATCATAGGTTGGTTATATTTTTGATACATTATTGTATCCTTTATGTGTTAATGATAGAAAAAGATTGATTTATTAATTTTGGCAATTTTTATTTTAATTTTTTTTTAGTTGTGGCATATTCCTCCCCTTTATTATTTATAAATTACAGATTAAAGTTGAAATAAAATGCAAATTTAAATTATGATTATAAAACTATATTAAATTTAGAAAAAAAACTGTCATAGAAAATTTCTTTGACATATAACATGTTATTCTGGATTAATATACTTCAATTAAATATTCCGTTATTCAAACTAAATATTAAATTATTTTAACAGTCTAACGGTAGGTTCAACAGTGAACTGTTAACCCAACCGAAGCGTAATTAAACTAACAGAAATCACTGATTATGTTAAATGAACAGATACTCAATCGACGTATATTGACCGAACTCCTGTTGAACCAAATTTTATCCTCAGTATTTATCCTTTAATTTAAATCCTATAAATGTCTCATCACCCCCAAAAAAATTGAAATTGCACAACGATTCACTCAACCGACCCAATTAATAATCCATAAACAAATTTAGCATTAATTAAAACTTGCCCAGCCCGCGCAAGCCCCCAGCATCGCGAATTCGCCAGGAGAATCGCGCGCCGTTAATTCAGCAGCCACGGCGTAAGTGCGAAAGCTCGCCCGCGGCTGACGCGCGTTTTATATGAGGCGCCGCACGTGATTTGGATCCTTAATTAACCAGCTCCGAACGACGTATGCGGGCGCGCCTGGAATAGCTCGCAGCGCGGCGGAGAAGCTCGGTTATACGTGTAATCGCAGACGTGGTAAGCCGAATTTCGGGAATGAATGCGCGGAGCTTGGGTTTTTGCTAATGCTCGGGAGCTCGTTTGTTGCGCTGCTCGTAAGGGGGTAAAAGTTTACGAGGGATTATTCAAATGGGAGGCGAACGGGAGGTGCGGGGTTTGAGGAGGATACTAAATGCGAGCTGATGGTGGTCTTTTGCAGTTGTTGGGTTAGTTGTGTAGATGATTTTAAGAGGGAATTTGGTGGGGTTGATAGCGAAGGTATTGAAGGGGCAGTTTGATGGGAAAGTTGGTGATTGCTTTTGTTGCATACAATAACTACATTTATTGGCAATTATGTGAATTGTGTTTTTGACTGGTTACTTTCAAAGTTGTTTATAAAAGTAATAGTGATACAATAGAAAAAATAAGAAATTAAAATTAAAAGTATAACAGAACAGCTCATTTTAATTTAAGAATGTTTAAAAAGATCAGAGGAAAGCCTATAAATGAGCATCTATAGAACAATATTGACAACTCAAATATAGACAATACAAACGCACATAACTTTAGAATCAGTTATATAAATATGAAATAATATTATGACTTCTTTTAAATATACATAAAGTGTTAATAATTACCGAAACGGTGTAAATTTGAAAATGTATGTATTTGACATTTTATCACTGAAAATAAAATTTTCAGTAATAAAACGCTTAAACTGTCAAAACCGTTTCATAATGTAAACGTATAAATGAGTAATTATTATGATTGGAAACTTTTTATGATTGAAATTTTATGATTGGAAAGTTTACTTTTAGGTACACCTATCAAAAATTAATTCGTTACAAAACTTAATGACGACGATGAAGATTACGCGTACAATAGTCATTAAAATCCTAGCCCCCACAGCTTTGAATAAACCAGCTACATATCTCTGAATCACAGCGAAACCGTCCCCACTGCTAAAAGCTCAGCAAAAAGAAAATCCAGCCTACGAGAAAATCCAAATCACCGACGTTCATCAACATCCGTTTTATCACAACCATCCACCTCTAACCCTCGCCCAGCCAAGCAAAACGCCGAGCTCTCAGCCGGCGCCTCCAGAAAATAGCAGCCGAAGATCAAATAAAAGGACTTCCGAAGTCGCTCCTCTGCTATCCCCCTTTTCTCGGCAACGTCGCCAGCAGAGCCGGAACGTGTCAGCCTCAGGCTCGCCGCGAGTGGATGGAGCTTATCCACTTCTATACTCTGCCAGGTAAGAGCTTCGGTACACACAAGCCGCCCCGCAGTAAACTCCGATTCTCACAGCCGATATAAACCGCGCAGTTGTATTCCTCGGCTGGCTAACGGATGATCCAGCTTCGAGGCTTCGCGCGCGATGAGGTAACAATCTTTCATCGAGCGAAGCACCGAACTGAAGCTTTCAACCTGATACGTCCGTTTGAAGTTTCAGACCACGCCCGGTTAAGCGTGACAAATGACGTCTCGGCTGGCTCTCGGGTTTCGCGAAACGACGCCGAGGCAGCCGTATAGTAACATCCGCGAGCTCTGCTGCTTTTCGGCGCGAGCTGTTTTACGGGAAAATTCGCGGGAAGGTGCGGGGGAAATGATGCCGCTCGGCGGAGCTTTACGCGACTGCTGGCGTCGTAAAGCAAAGCTCAAGAAGCGCGTTATGCGTAATGCGCGCTGGTAAAAGCTTATACGTAAGCGTAAAGTGAATACCGCCTCGCAGCGGTGGTTTACGCGCTTGGGTTTACGTTATTGCTTTGTGCGCGAGGCACAGGGGAACTGGGGGTACTAATGCGTATCGTGGGCGGTGTGGGGAGTTGCTGTTTTAAAAGAGGGTTTCTGATTAATTAAAAAAGCGATTGTGCGGTGATGGTGTTGGGCAGGATAGAGGGACCGGTTGAAGATTGGAAAAAAGAATAGTGGGACCGGAATAGTGGAAAAAGCAAAACTATTTCAATGTTGAGTATATGTATATACGATGCGGAGTGCAGATTTTGTGTTTACCCTGATAACATAATCTGACGCACTGCGACTGCAGCACTCTATGCGTGGTCTACTTCTGATTTCATGTGCAATTCTGCTTCTTCACGACGCAATTCTGACAGAATTCTGTTGAATGCACAAGTACATCAGGTGATCATTAATACCTGCATACAATTCTGATATACTTAACTGCTGTAAGATTTTGTCGTAATTCTATTTCGTAGATCTGCTGCTAGTTTTGCAGTATTTATGCTGAAATTCTGCTACTTAGATTCGTGAATCTTTCGTGGTTTTATGAACGCACTTCTCATCCATCAGTATAACGCAATTCTGCGGCCCACATCTGTTGCAATTTTTCTCCGTCAGAATTGCGATCGAAATTGGAAGTAGACCACGTATGGTCCTGCTGCAATTTTCTGCTTCGCTCGCGAATTACAGCAGAATTGATATGGATTTGTTTTCAGGGTAGCATTTGATTAACACTTTTTTCGCATATATTAATTAATTATCTATTACATTTATTTATTTAGAATTATTTAGTCGATTGAGAACCCCAACTGATAAAAGAAGAAAAGAAACGGATAGAAATAAAGAAACAGATAAAAGAATAACAACCTGAGAGCCAATCAATGTTGAGAAATACAGGACTCAGTCTTAACGCACCATATTTAAAGATCACATGTCTTGTACAGCTCAACGTTGATTGGCTCCCAGGCACTTGTTTCTCTATATCTGAGCTTTTACCTGAATATTCCTCAAATATCTGCTGAGGCTCTAAATTTATTAATAATGCAGCACCACCTAGTGTACATTCATAGATATACATCTGCGTATACGACAAATTAGTTCTTAAGTACATACCAGGTAGTACTACATTATGAATACATTTAACCTACTACATAATTCTTTCAGTAGTGTTTACTAACGAAAACGTGCCATTAAGGGGAGGGTGAGACCATCTTTCTCGTACATCTAACAGCCAGTATTTATAGTGACAAAGAAAAATTTTATTATTACAAAGTTTTACTCAATGAATCTTGATGATGCTCAGTTTAGATTTTGTGGAATTGCTAAAAAATTAGAAAGAATAAATAGTCTTATAGCTGATTTTAAAGCAAGTACATATAATAATCAAAAAAAATCTTTATAAATCTGTTAAAATAAAATAAATTATTGTATTTTAAAATCATCTAAAAAGTTTGTACGTTTCACATTCTTGCTAATTTGATATATTTACTAAGCAAATTTTTATTTGATATAATTTCTAAATAAATTTTATAATATTTTATAATTATATTGTAGTTGTTTGCTTTAACTCTGTAAATACTGCCAAAGTGTGTTCAGGTCTAGTTCTCACTTTGATTAGGCCAGAACGAACTTTTTCCTACTTTAAAAATTTCAGTTTAACTGTGCTAGGATCTTATTTATTTTCCACAATATTAAAAGAGTTACAAAATAGATGGTATCTCCTCAGCCAATTAGGTATAGAATAAATTGATAACAATGAAATAAATATTAATTTACTACTTATAAAGAAATTGGGTAAGATCAAAAGGTGTTCAATTCGATAAATGGGAATTTTATTGAATACATACATTTATTACAATTTTAACTAAAGAAGCTATAAGTAAAGGGCAAAATAATATATTTAGAGCTTAAGAAAAGATAAGAACATATAAAAAAGTTTATGTAGGTAAACGTTGCTCTATAAAACATGGGAATTTATAGCGCATTACAATTTAACTTCTTGAGTGTAGCTTGCAATCTTAATAAGAAAAAATATGGTTAAGATAAAAAATTTCTACTGTTCAAGTAAAAATCATTAAAGTGTTACTTTTCTTCTTGTATTTACATAACTTTTAAGTTTACTGTTTCTACGTTTATTTTTTAAGGACTTTTTTAATTACGATATAAAGTTTTCTTATGAATTTTTATAAAATACAAGATTTAAGTTTTAGTGATGTTTAAGAAATTTCAGTAATTTATTGGGACTCTTGAACTAAGATACACTAGAAGAGCTAAATTATTTGGAATTTAAGTAATTTAAAAAATATATAAATATATATTATCATCTTAATTATAATGAAGATGTTTCAAAAATAAAAACTAGATAAAACCTCATCAACCTACTTTTTTTAATGAACTGCCATTCTATAGCTGCTCGTAATTTTGAGTGGCAGACAAAGTAGTTAAAACATTTGCATAGAAGCTACAGAATTTCCGTGTTTTTTTTTTTTTTTTTTAGTAAGTATTTGTAGAGCTGGCTCGATAAAAATATAAAATATTCCAACTCAAATTTAACCAAGTTGATTAAACATACTTTTAATACAGTAATGTATATGAATAAGTAAAAAAGACGGACTTTTTCTCTCAAGATTCGTTTATGAAGGGAAAATTTCTTAATGTAGCCTG